>JAAAYG020066127.1:5715-40356 GCA_009936455.2 Tomocerus minor
CTATACATTTAAATACTTGAACATAGGAACCTCTGTTTTATATCACGTCTAAAGTACTAAGGTATGGTAAATCGGTAATATGATGACATGATGACGTGACTACGTATATTATTATTATGTTTGTGAGATTGATTCTTGTTCAATTTTTCCCTTGCCATTACTCACCATAACGTATGTTCAATTCAAAAACTCAAGAAACAAGAAAATCTTTTTAGTAAGTACCCATTGATTTGTTAGACGAAATTGTTATTAACTATAACATAATATAGGGAAAAAACCGGAAAGAATCATACCGAGCTTTATAAAAAGGAAAAAAATATTTGTTGAGCCCAGTCTTTACTTGATGTTACTTGATGATAGCCTAATTGTTTTGAGAAAAACTATAAATCCGTAACCTGTGTCCAAGTTGGCTTTAGATTATTCTATTCACACAGTGAAATCAGTGAAAATTGAATAGGTATTTTTTATCATATTAATTCTCTATTCATATAATACATACATTCATATCGTAATTTATACATTTTCACATACATGTACATGAGCTCAGAGTACAAATAAAACTATTATAATGATAATTTTTTACACGATTTCATATAAAATTCGTAGTTTTGTTGACCGAAACGAAACAGATCATTTACAATTACAACAATACAATGCATAATCTTAGGGAAACCAAAACTTTGAAACACGGACGATAGAGGTCTTTGCAGAGGTAAAAGTCTACTATGCGATCTGCTTTGAAACGAAGCTGAAAAGGTGCAAACGTGCAGCAACTTTTACATTCTCTTAGATTAGCAACACCTCCTACACTAGCGGCTAACTTTTAGGTAATTTAGATAGTAATTTTCCTTATTGTTATCTATATCTACACCAATAATCCTAAAATTAATTATTTCTATTTAAACTTCATAACATTATCGTAAGATAAAAATGCATCCCAAAATATAGGTTGGACTTCTTTCTCTAGCTTACTTATTTTTCCAAACATGCTACGTGCATGCTACTGATGATAATAGCTCTCACACCCACACACGCGTTTACTATTTAAAATTACAACAATTTTTTACTGTAAACAGTTCAGTATTTTGGTAAAATTGGCCAGGCTATATTTTGATTGTAATCAATGAATTGCATTGTGGTCTGTCTACACTACCCGAGACTGTAGTTAAAGAATTGAAGAAAGGAAAATTTTGCATGCACTATTTGCCTATACAGTAAAACCTACAACTTCTCTTTGGAAAAAAATAGTCACCCTGCAAAAATGTTAGGAATATAGGATTTAGGTATTTCCCGAGATTTGTTGTGTAGAGGATAATTTCTAATTCCCATGCTGAGCACATTTCCAGGCTTACAATTTACATTATTATTCATGAATCATGAGGCAAAACATTGACTTTAGGGTACATTACGGATCCTTTTCTTTGTAATATTATTGAATTAGGTTGGAAACGGAATATGACATAAGAAATGGTTGCAACAGTTATACCTAAATAATTAAGTAAAAGCGTCAGGACACGCAAAAAGTCTTGACACAGTTGTAACTTGTAACTTTGTAAGCTCGTTGAGCATCATTCAGGTGCCTGACGCGATGAGACAATAATATTATAGTCAGCTCCCTTCAGATAATCGCAAGAATTACATGACGGGAAAATCTATCGTGTCGTGTCACAAAGGCAAGAGGTAAAGTAGTAATTCGTAACTCGTATGTTCACTATTAAATTAAACTGAAAGTTGACAGAAAGTTGAAGGAGGTTCTGCTTGCGCCTGTGATGTATGAGTCGCTCTACCTTGTTTCTGAAGTGTTTTTCGCTTAATAGAATTTTTATGAGGCAGAAGCACACAACACGGCAAAAGACAATAAAAGAAGACAAGCGTAGACTCAATGCTTTCTATATGTCTACTTGATAAAAGACAGAAAAGTAGAGACTCCGTCTGATGCACTATTAACTGTAGGAGTGTAACGATAAAACAATCCATGTTACTATAAATAATTGGAAAGGAAACAAGAAAACATTGGGTCAGAATTCGACAAACGACTTTTGTACTCTTCTATCTAACACTTTTACGTAATAGAAAAGCAAAAGCTATTGCTTATACTGCTAAGTAGTTGGGAAGAAAACTTAATTCATGTAAACTGCCCCGTAGACAAAGTCTATTCTCATAAATATCTAAATGTGGTGTTTCAGGATAGAGGCTCAGTAAAGTTTGCTCTTATGCAACCTCAATCGAAAATTAATTTCTTGAAACAGAACTAACGACCACACTGCTATATTTAGTGAATTAATTTCTAATAGCATTTACTATATAGAACGAATATATTATTTAGCTTTATATTATACTCCTTAGTTAAACTCTTGATTGCCTTTGCTCATTGAAAAATTACGGTTATAATAATATCTCCAACCAATGTCTATAGAAATGATTGTGATTAGTAAAGGATAGTGAATAAGGAAGTCCAGGCTAGAGACCACGTCAAGAAATTAAAAAGGTTTTTAGCATTTAGCTCAGTCGGCTCGTCAAATTAGAAAATTGAATTGTATAACAAGGTGAAGCAACCGGGGATTCTACCTTTGACTTCCTTTTCCTTCTGCAAAGAGACGGGCAGTAGTAGTAGGAAGCATAATGAACGGACTCGGTATTTAAAAGAAACTCTGCTTTTTATGCCCTTGTAATTTGTGTAGTGTGTTATTTCTTTCCTTCGAACCACCAACGCATTCTATATAAGTTTCTATTCCCACATTGCATTAAATAATGATCTAACAACCTGGGAAAGTAGATTATATAAAACCGAGATGCTTACCTATGCGTGTATTGAATATTCCGTCCTTATTTGACCATCAACCTGGAGAACTGTTTTATTATTTGTACTTCGGGCATAGCGAGAGCATCAAGTTTTCTTCTGATGCACGCGATTCAATTAACATATACGCTAACTAACCATAAGGGTTATATATATCTAATATATATTTGACTCATATACTTTGACTCTGTTTGTATTGAACTATATATGGAGTAATAGTTTTGTTAATTAGTCAAGTCCCAAGTATAGTATTAGAAAAAAAATCGACTCCTGTCTGTTCTAAAAGTTGATGTTACATATACGGATTGAAATAAGCGCCTTGTAAACTAGAATTCTCCTCTCCCGTTCATCATAGACGTTAATAATGGATGTAATAGTCTCTAGTGTAAAGTCTACATATTTAGATAAGCATTACGTCAATTTGCAATGGTTACTTAAATTAACGATGCAGCAAGACACGAAAAAATTGCCCTAGCATACAATTCCCCAACAATAATAGTCTGAATACAAAGTAGTGAGCATTAAAAAATTAATTCTGGGAATCTATTTGGGAGGAATGAAAGAATTCTTTAATCAAATTTTGTCTTAATCAATTCGTCCAAGCTGTTAATCTTTCCATTACTTAATAATTGTAGGACTAGCTTTTAGTATAGAGAGCTCTTTTGTGTAGGTAATAGAATGTGCCTAGATGAACATTCAATTGGGATTAACTCTATGAATAACTTTTTATTAAATAGCACATGAGGATTGCCTTTTGTTTCCCTACAACGCATATAGGAGAGACTATAATCGAATTATTTCTATCGATGATGGTGCTAATAGCAATTTGGAGTCATTGTAATAAAGTCTCTGCTCGCCCAGAGATTTAGTCAATGTTATTCAAGGGGCATTTCGGAAGTATATGTTTTGATGTGATTGCATTGTGAGAGAGGGGAGCTGGCTTATAAATCCAGGATGCATATTCTAATGAAAAAGTCAGGGACTCCTTTCGTTCCTATCAGAATGAGTCCAACTTCGTTCTCCTCCTACTGTTGTTAATAAAAATGCATTTTTCACCATTTGACCTGTTGCTTGAATGTTGGACTGTTCCGTCGAATTCAGTCGTTGCCCTCCTAATTCTGAGATGACATGACTTGAGACCCACTAATTTCGATTTGACGAACTTTTACTGAATCGTTATCTAACAGTAAAATATGCTAAACTGATTAGCCTGGATCTATGCTCTCCTTCCCATTGACTTTTCTACCTCCTAACGATCCTTTTTTTGTTAATTATTTATTCATGCCCCTACGATGTTGGCATCGTTAATATAGAAGCTTAGGATTAGGAAGATTAACCATGTTTCCGCAGTTATTAAAAGGATTCTACTAATGTTACTCATAAAACTGCTGGAGAAACTATTTTCTGCATGTAAGAGATGAGAAAGTAAATGAGCCACACCCAAAATAAAAGAGCTACAGCTCAAGTAAAAAATTTCGGTCTATTGAGTAGGCATTAATAAATGTGTGCAATGACATGACAGTGCAGTAGTGTCAAGCTGACTTATCGTATACCTACATATATACTAATGCATATAATATGGGATAGACTCTCACGGTTTTAGTCTCTACCTATTATCTATGTCTATTCCTCTCATTTCCATTTGTGATTAACCTCGAAATATACGTCTCGTAGGAGAGCTCGACTTTTACCACCATTCTTTGTTTCTAGACTTAATCAGTCATTCTTTGCGTGTTAAGCGACCAGTCCATGTCTACACATTTCCCTAGTGCTCCCTTACATTACATGATAAATTAATATACTAAGTCCAAAACTATCTACATGCTCTATATTGAAATGAATTCTTTCATTCTTTTCACTCCCGACTATTATTTAGATGATACACATAGTACAGAGCTGTTGCATTTCCTTTCTACCAGTTAATACAAAGTAATGTACATTAGCAGAACATTTATCAAGGATTCTAAGCAACTCCATTATCTGCAACTTCTCTTTTTCCCAACTATCCCAACTGCATTCATTATATTATGGTTACTATCAGGAGAAATTATGTTAGAATTTATTAAAAATTGCATTAAAGTATTAAACTGCGATATACTATGGAGCATGGCTTTTTATGACGCAGGAATATACTAATCTAGAAAGATTTTTACACAGAATTGAATATTATTCAATAATTCAACCTATTTATGATTGGTGAAGATTATAATTCGAATCTCCAGTGAATTTGTAAAAGGGACATAGTCAATCAAATATTTACAATTTTAAGACGTGTGGAAGCAAAAAATGGGAAAAGTATCACTTGAAATCCTGGAGAATAAAAAAAGCAAAATCAGTAGCCACATAATATCTAAATAAAAGTACTTTCTGGTTATTCTTCAGTTGGATGAAATATTTTTTCCTATAGATGTGTCGATTCCGGTACTGATAAAGTTATTGCACTTTGGATTTACGAATGTGCAGAAGGGAGTCACAGAAAAGTGTAACAAAATGGGTAATAGAAGACCTTATGCTGTTTACGATTTTCTAGTCATGATGTCTTTCCTGGACAGATACAATTAGACGGTAGACGAGTCGACACACAGGGTAGAGCAAACTATTCTGCTTCAATGTAGAATCTAAGGCATTATTCTGTTTCATTGATGGCTGTGTTATATTCTAAGTCGTTTTGTATCATTGTGTATGTGGATGACCAAACAACTGTGTAGAGTAGAGGAAGCAATTTTCTTAGCCTTTCTTTAGTTTAATGTGCGTTTTGATGTAGTGGAACTGGAGAATAGTACCCTGTAACTATTATATGTTCTTTCTTTCCAGATTTAATGGATGCATTGGCCATCACCAAGTGAGACGTTTTGACTCGCTGTGGCAGTTTTAGTAGATCTCCCGGTTAAGTTGTAAATTCTTATTCCTTTCCTCGAGTAGACTATACAGACATTCAACTGTTGGACACAGGGTTGTTGAGCACTTTCCCGGTTATTTCGTTCCTCTACTAAATAAGACATAAATATACATACTCGGATGAATGTATCTGCCTTAGACTTACACGTAGATTTTATAGTTTTATAGTACTATATCTATTGCAAGTATAAATAAGTAACTACAGTTTAAGTTTCATCGCAGATATTTACTTTGTATCGATTCCGGCTTTGCGACTCCGGCACGGTCATCTATTCTATCAGTCATTTTGCTTTAGTGCTCCTTTACCCTACATCGATAAAATACGAGCAGCCAATCTAGAATAACCCTGCATTCATGTGTACATTGGAAATTGAGATTTTCGTCTTATGATGTTACATTACAAGAGACACTGTCTGCTCTCTACTTTGTTATAAAGTCACGCTTGACCTTTTCAGTTTTCTCCTATACGCTCCTAACATTATACGATGCTGTAAAGTACAACACTGACTATATCTCTCAAGGCACACTACTAATCTAACAACAACCTATTACTTTCCTAGGAGAAGAGAAAGCACAAAGTTATACATGTCTTTACAACCGCATATAAAACTGTTTTAGTATGTAACGCCCGAAATGTGGACATTGCCAAACGAAAACGAAAATGGCTTTCCTTTTCTCCTCTAAAGTGCACGCTGGAACGACTTTATATCTGCGAGTTACGATTCTCTGAACCTTTAATTCCTTTTCTAAACAAAGTTAAGATACCGGGTTGCTCAGAAATATTTTACCTCCGAGAAAATCCATTCAGACGTAAAAACGTTTTCCTTAGTCCCACGGATTTGTTTGATATACACTTTACAAGATTTTTCCACGCAAAATTTTAAGAGATTTTCGTTAAATGAGTAATAGTAAATCCTTGTTTACGTTCGGCAAGTGAATTTCAAGGAGTTTAATTTACGAATGTGCAGATTAGCTTTTAGCATCAAAACATAGAATTCATGTTTACTCAATTAATTTCCTAAAACCTGGTTCATCATACTTATATTTTGCGTAGTGAGTTATAAATACCTATGTACTAATAAGGTTTGTGTCTGCTAGTTATTAGAGAAGAAACCTTACACCTACTTCAGATTGCGAGAAATCGTTTAAGTCAGGAGGTAAATTTGGAGAAATATGAACCCTGAAGACTAAAACACCAAAAATTGCATCAAATATCCAATTTATACGGATGTAGTGAATCAAAGCAAAATTGTCATATATATATTTTATACCCTAGTAGAACTAGTATTAATATATACTTCCTTTCGGAAGAGTGAAGAAAACATGGAAATCAAGCTTTGTTGTGCTAGTCAATAGTGTACCAGAGGAAAAGAGTAGATATGCGAGAGGGATACGATAACGAAGAAAACACTAATCAATTGCCAAGCTCTAACTAATCAGGCAGTCTTCCCTGTCTAACTTTATTTTCCTTGGCTGGCCCGAAACGACTTACATAACGTAGAAATAGCAAGCTACGTAGATGATGATGGTAACGAAGGGAAATAAATGGAAAGTATAGAAATGTTTTGCTAAACATGTAGCATTACAATGCAATATTGTTGTAGACTCTCTAGTGTAAGTAGGCAATGTAGAAAACGTCGATTTGCTTATACCCTAGGTAAATTTCTCCTTAGCTATGGCTATTAGATGTTATTAAAGTAAAGGTAGAGACAGAGAGAGAGAGAAAGAGAGAAGTCGAAGAGAGTTGAGTTTCGAGAGAGACTAGGAAAACATAAGGGAAATTGAGAAGGAAAGAGAGAGAGAGACGCAGCTAGAAAAGTGTTAACTACATGCAATCAATTAATGCTTCTCGAAATGAGCCTCACCTTTTAATAAACTTAATGGAAAATATCTTGTAGAGAAAGAGAAGTCTAGAAGAAAACCTATAAAGCATTTGTAAATTACGTCAGCTCTTGCTATGAACAATGGAGAATTTAGTTGAGCGTAGTGGTGATAATGTTCGTGTTATACTTATACCCTTCTTGTGATGATTGTCGAACTAAAATGAGCAGTACTCCTGATAAAACAACCAAAGTTAATATAATATAACAAGTACAGAGTGATATTAACAAATATCTCGTAAGTCATAAAGGATCATATATTTATAAGGTGAGAGACACGATATTATAGTAATAGTATGTTTTGCCTCTTACCTTGTACAAAGGGAAGTAGTAGAGGCAGAGGAAGTAAAAGCTTTAGCACAGTGTAAGTTAAGTTGAACAAAACTCATCATAATCATCATCATATCGCATTTCCTTAATTGGAACGATGAACATCATCGAGTCGACGAATCTGCCAAGTAAAGTGAAGTGAAGTATAAGGTAAATGTAAATGCAAAGGCAAGTCGAGCTCCTTTACTCTGTAGAATTGTGTATGCCTATATAAGGGTTGTTGGCAACTTCTGCTTTCCCTATAGGAAATAGAAAAGACGAACACAACAACTAAGTAAGTTTGCATTACAGTAAATGAATTCATGAAGTAGACATAAATGAGTGAGTGGATATATTATAAGGATTCCAGATATATGTATGGCTAAAGATATAGGGAAATGAGTACAGAGCCAAAGTCCTTCTTCCCCAATTAAAACGGGTGGAAAGCAAAGCCAACGAAACTAGCAGAACGTTGTGCTCATTTAATTAAAAACGTCGTTGTCTTTTAAGAGCATATGTATGTATAGAGAGCCTACCGCCTACTTACTCATCATTTACATTTATATCTGAAAAGAAGTGCTCTGTCTGACTATGACTACAGGCTCTATACACTTCTGCAGTTCAACGTGTGTCTCATCAGCAAAGAGAAGAATGTAGACTTGAAGCGTTTAAAAAACTCCCAAGTTCCAGCAATACCTTAGGTTGTCAACGACGAAACTTTGCTTTGTATTTCTACTTCACTCTCACAACTACTGTCTCATCTTTTCTCTGCAGTGCTACGAAGGAAAAGAGTAAGTTAGGCAATTCACCTTTTACACTTTTCTAGAAACCATAAAATCATTTTCTCACTGATTTTCTATGGAATCTTTGTGCGGGGAAATTGAAACTTTGTCAATAAATCCGAATGGATTTGTGTGGAGGATACATTTTTGCCTTTTCTAACTAGTTATCCATGTCTCAAAAGTTGTACGGACTAAGATTGAGGAATTAAGAGTGGAAAAAGGATTATGTCACTTAAGATAGTTTGCCTTGGGAAGGAAGAGATTTTAAACAAGTCGAGTCAGTCATTAGAATCAGATTTCAATAGAGGTTTAGTTTTACATAAACATGAGAAGAGGAGAGTGAGGAGAGTCTCTGTTCTGTGTATGTGTATCTCCGCAGTAGAGCCTGGAGGAGGTGAAGTGGAGTCTGGAGAACCGGCGAGACTCTATCCTCAACTCTATCCAGACTCTCTGCATCTCTCTAGTGTTCTTTTCGAGACGACATTAATAGAGACAGAAGGCAAGGAAGGAGAAAGTTCCTCTAGATTTTACTAGTCCCTTCTAAAATAAAGTCAAGCAAAGCAAGAGCAGTGAAGTACAAGTAGAGAAACTCTTAGGAGCAATTAGTAAGGTAGAAAAGATTAAAGAGACGACTAATTATACGCAGACAAAGTACATAACGAGCAGAGCTCTTTTTGTCTTTATGCCTACTTCTACTGAGTGTGTTTGTTCCTTCTTTAAGTTCTCTTCCACACTATATCCACACATCCATCCCTATTACTACACATATTATTATATCCACAATGTACTTTATAACTCTCAAAATTCACTTCTGTCATGTACACACTTATTTTCCTAGTTACCTGCCTCCATAATAACAGAAATTTTTTACTCCTAAAATATCCAATACATTGAAGAATATTTATAATATAACGAAATATACAGCTATAGTCTACAAATTGCTCTAATTATATAAGTTAGTGTGAATTTATGAAGAGGATGTAGCACTTTATGAATTAAAGCTAAATATATTTATGTGTTAAAGTAAAGGTAATCGTTGAGTAGGTAATGATTATGAGGAAGGCAAGGTGGAGAGGAGACAAGAAAGGAACGAAGGAATCCGAGATGTTGTTTTGTAAGTTGAGATATGAAAGAGAGTTGATGATGAGATGATGGGCTTTTCCTCTAAGTCAATGTGATGAAAATGATGAATGCTTTGACTTAGCTTACTAGGAAAGACTTCTTCCCCATTTGCATATCATAGAGGACTAGGACAGATATCTTTTGTCTTTACTACCTTTATTATGTGATAGAGTACTTGAGGACATATTGCTGATATCAGGGGAAGTCTTTATTAGACTAATATTAGACTGGAGTCTGGAACATAACCACCAAGCTAACAATAAGTAGGGGAACTTCAAGAGGAAGATTTAGACAGAGTTTTACCAAACTCTACAATCAACTCCGCTCAGCGTCGGCCGGCACATTCGGGGGAAATGGAAACATCTCCTTTGGCATCTTGTCTTGTCTTCTTAAATGATACTGATTATATATACACAGCTACATCATTTGGGAGATTTGCTACTTTGTTGGAAATTTTATAGAGATAATTTACGTGTATATGCAGAAGTACTGTTTGAAGCATTTCTACTTATTTAAATAACCAAAATATCTTCAGGCTTGTTACTAAAGATCGTAAAACTCTCAGAACATTCTCTCAACTCGATAATACGTAATAATACTTTGCTGGAAAGAACAGAATATAATTGTACGTAATGATTTTATAAGCAGGCTACTTAGTATATATGCATAGCAGAGGCATTCTTTATTTTTGATATACTTAATTCTAAGTTGACGATTGTATAAACAAAAATTTCCATACATTTAACCATCACTTGAGTGTTTCTATGTTAAAAAGGAGAACACGTAATCAGGTTCGTGAAGAGGTTAATTGTGTAAAAGACGAGGAATTAGCTACGCTTACATATCACAAATATCCACTTAGTTTAATGTGATATTGATATCCCTTCATTAGATGACAGTTCCTTTTTGTAAGAACATGCATTATGCCTTTAAAGAGGTCTTATACATACCAATTGGGCCTCTAGTAGTGTATTAGAGACGGTGCATCATATAGGTTCATATTACTCACAATTATAAAGTAGAGAATCAGAAGGTACCCTAAGCTATCCTTTTACTTTCAATCCCCAACAATTCTCTTAGCGTTCATGTATATTTTGTACCTTTAGCATTGCATTTTATGTCGTATGTATAGAATGATTTTTTGCTACGTATCTGAAATGACACGCAAGGCATAATAAAAGTCTCCGTGATGCTTTAGCAATTTAAAAACTCAAATTGATAGCTGTATCCCAATCTGCTAGTGTGGTAAGGTAAGAGATAAAATTGTAAAGGTTCATTTAATATTTTTCTTCAGAAAGCAATTCCTGTTCTATAGGAAGAAATTAAAAATAATTCCCAAGATTTTTATGTCTTTTTCAGCATTTTATTTGTAAAAAGTATGAAATGACAATAGAATGCAATAGAACAGTTGGGGTTTAGTTTTTAAGGAAAAAATATTTTATAGTACATTAGAATTTGTTCAAGTCGAGAGATCTTGTGGGTAGGTACTTGATTATCGAACATCGTGGCAAAGAAGATTTTCTTTGGTTGTCCTGTTCTGTCTGACTGTGATACGATGAATTTAATGTGGTTTCTATTCATTTTTTCGGTGATATTATAGCTTGATGTTGTGTAAGGGAAAATGGGCAAGCTAAGCAAAAGAACAGAGTGAAAGGAAGAAAAGAAGTTTGAAGTGAAGAGATGTTAGTGCAGAAGTCTGTGCTAATAGCTGAGAAGAGAAAAGAAGAGGAGAGGTTCGTCTTGAATTTCAACTTTATAATATGCTGGCGATGTGCAGACATAACATTATAATTTATAGTTTTAGTTCCCATCGTTCAGTTCCTTCCTTCCTAACCTAGACCAATGGAATTGGAAGGAAGTCTCCGTCCGTGAGTTGAGCACTCTTATCGAATAACTTGAGAGAGCTGGCTGAGATATTTCACATAGCTGCGGTTCCCTCACTCACGCAGATCAGTCAGAGCAAGAAAAAAGTGTCGTCGTCGACCGTTGGTTTTCTTTCAAGTAGATTTAAGTAGAAGTAGTGGAGCAAGCTCGCTCCTTTCTACTATACATCCCTTAATATTCCATAATAGGCTATAAATACACTCTGCTAGATCATCGCATTCAAAAAGGCTCTTTAACTTCAGGATTATACTGGAATGCACCACTATGTTTTGTCAAGGAAGGATATTAAAGTCTCACTCGTGATAAATATAGTTTCTAGTGTACCTAACCTAGTCAGTCGCTACTTGTGTGAATCCCACAGTAGTAGAGTAGAACAGAGTAATGAAGAGTGGAAAGAATATCTATAGAGGATATAAATACTTAAATGTATATGAGGAGCACAAGGGGGAAAGAAAGAAAGAAATCTGCTTCTTTTGTATTGCAAGAGGTTCTTTAAACATCTTTAAAGGGATCCTTCGTTCTCAGTCCTTTTCAATGCTTTGCTTGAGAAAGCCCGTGCCAAGTTAAAAGAAACAGAGAACTGTCGACCGTTACAACTTACAAGTTTCCTTTAATGCCTTACCTTTGCCTTATGTTGCTATTCAACTTTAATACGAAGACAGAGATACAATGCGAGATAAAGTGAACTCCGCACAAAAGACGAGGAGGAGTTCACAAGCCAAATTTCTTTCAATGTACCTATAACTTATTATTACTTCAATTCATGATACGATAAGCTTAAGATACGACCAGTTTCTTTACATTATCAACGTTTCGCATTTTACGAATACGTGAGGTGACGTGAGAAGCCTCCTTTACATATTCACTTTCTGTACTGGTCGACAGTTTTTCAATTCGAGCTCCATTAAGGATCAACGCTAATTTCTCATGCAAGAAATGCATAGCATCTATCATTGTTTCTACAGAAAATTTTAAAACCGGTATTATTTATTATCTAGGTACTTAATATTCTGGATTCTTCTCATTCATACTCTAACATGCACTTTCCGAAAGGACCTTTTCATATCTAATAAAAAATCCTATTTTTATATAAAATGTGAGGAACCTCTGAATTAGTATTCATAAGATGAATAATTGACGTCGGAATGCAATATGGATTGATGAGCAATTAAACGGCTCTCTGATGAAGTGTTAGTGTGTAGAAGTTGTTTGTCTTTGATTTTACTTTCCCATGATCTTCGTCTGCATAAACACAACAGGACCCAATTCAACCAGAAAGAACTACCATCAAGAACGATTATTTTCTTACAGTAAAACTATAAGTTCTTTGATCATGCTGCTGGTTCCATATGCTATTTCAAGAGCTTCCCACTGAAAAAACTTGAAATTAAAAACATAATGTTGAGGTGAGTGAACTAAAACAATAGTAAATGAGGGTAGACAAAATAAGACGAGTACGGAAACTTATACTATTAAGCAATGCATTAAATGTGCATAATTAAAGCTTTTGTTTTAATCGTATTTTCGCTGGTAAAAAGTTTTCTAGTGGTTATTGTTAGAAATCTACGGGAATCCTTTCACATTAAGATGCCTATTTCTTACTTCGGTACTAGTACTTCACATCACAGCCCATTGGTTTACCTATATTACTACAGAAGTATGCATGCTGCTGTTTTACTGTATATATATGATGAACTAATTAATATGCCTGGTATTTATGTAATCAAATCAGTTGTTTCTACTAATGTATTTTGCTGTAAAGAACTTTTCTATCAGCATCAATTTATTACTGTACAAAAAAATTATTGCATTCCTTTCGCTTTATTTTTCTAGATTATTTTTTATCCTTACCTACAGTAAATGTAGGTACGAACATTTCATTGTGTGTCGTAAGCTTATTTAAACGATGTCAAACGCTAAACGTTATCCATTGTGAAAGTTTCGGTATAAACTATCATTATTTAAAAGGCATCGTTTTCTCTTTTTATTTCAATCTCGATTATTAGAGTACACTTTGTGTAAAACCATTATATAAAATAAAATTGTCTCAACTTTCCCACATCGTTTCAGCAGGAGTAATGTCAAAATGTGCGTAGACATTGCGTATGCAATAAAGTTATGAAATCATTGACATTAAAATCGTTGTAGAGTAAGCAGCTGAACTATATTCTCAAAAAACCATTGGAATAATTTCTCAAGTACATGTGTGAAATTTGTCAGTTCTTCAGGTATGCACACAAATGCTAAAAATACTCATGGGTACCTAGTTTCAATTCATGTGTCTTTGATGTTATCGAAAAAATTAAGCAATTTCGCAAGAGGGTGTTTGTCAGGCTCGGATCTCATGGATTATTTCATACAGTAGCACTGTAGCACCAATTATAAGAACAGAAGGCAGGAGGAACGAGCAACTGATTGCGAAGTGATATAGAAGCCAAATAACTTGTTTCTGACCTACCAATAAAGAGCATTGCACAACGATCCATCAGCGTCTGTTTTACCATGAAACGCGTCGTGGGAGCCTGGCTATATAGCTTGCAAAATGCAATGCAAAGTGATCCCAAATAAAATGATACATAAGAAAGCCGAAAGTTCGTTGCTGCAAGACAAATGCATTCTTTATACGGGTTACTTAATAATTTTGCTTTTACCAAAACTTGATTACATCACTAGACCTTAGATGAGAATGAGAGACAGAGGATGCATTTGTCAGAATTTAGGCTGGGAACTAGAGGTAATCAATAGGTTTGATGTGAATGGTCTTCGACACTTACACTACGGGAGAGCTAAATGCACACTGAGTTATAAAGGGGGACCACCACAGTTCATTTCTGCTCGGAAACATTAAACGCTCTTCACATATCTATATGTACAACAGCAGTTTTCGAACAAGAACTGTTATAGTGAATTCTCTTTTTCAAAGAAGTTTGATAAAGTAACGTTATTTCGAGAAAAAATAGTTGCCTGTTTTTAATAATTCGAGTCGAGGAAATTAATTGCGATAGTAATTTTTCCTATTGCTAAAATTAATTAGATGAAATGACTGCGTCAAATTATTTATTACTACGCAAATACAAGTCAAGAACTTGAGTCTATATAGTATGACACTTTAGAAGAGTCGCTTGAGACTTGAGACTACAGAGACAATTGCTTAAGATATTATTAAATGTATGAAGCTTATGCATGAGATAATTAATAAGTAGACGAAGTTTTTCTTATTGACTGAGTGCCGAGTGGTAAGAAGAGTTTATTTTGGCGTTGGCACTTTCTTCTATTTGATTAGGAACACATTGACTGCGTCTGAGAATGTCCTTTTAGCTTTGAAAAGGGACTGTGACTAGAATTATTGACATTTTATTTGTATTTCTACAAAGACTGAGAAGACTTTTCCTTTCCTTCATCAAAGGTGAAGTTGATATTTAAGAATGCTCTGTCCCTTCTTTACATGAGAATGCATATTTCCATAATGGTACACTACCTTCCTCTATCTACCTACGGACATTAATTCAGTATGTAAAGAAAAGGACCTATGCATTTAGATTCAAAGATGTTTTCCTTGCCCTTTCTTTTCTTACGGGTAGGTACTTTAGATTTCATAGAGAGGTGTATAGATGTTATTTGTAGCCTGGGATGATTGTTGGCAAAGGAAAGGAATTCAATGAATGCCAGACTCTTATCTATTTATTTTATTTCATTCGTTCCCATAATACTCACGTAGTAGTAGCTGATGCCCTCGTATTATTCTCGTAGCGTGTACGTTGAATTTCACAGGAGAGCGCAATAATATCATAGCAGTAGGTATGAAGGAATAGCTATTGTAATTGTCTGGAAGTGACTGGAGGAGATACCGGTTCCGTTCTCTCTAGGTAGTTACATTTTATTTTTACCAAGGTATTTATTATGTAAGGTAGTCATAAAAGTCTTGAGTAAGTTTTAAAGTGAGAAACAGAGTCTGTATATACATTGATAGAGAATTGAATGGGGAACAGAATGTTCGTACGTGCGTCTCATACACAATGCATTTAAAACACGAGAGAAACATAAGGAAGGGATCTCGCAAGACTTTGTCCGTTGACCGTTAGTTGTCTGGCAGGAATCAGGGTCTTTGTGTTAATACCTTGAAAGAAATGCAAAGAAAATTCTAAGTCAGCTTTAAAGGACTGTCTAGATGGGAAGGGAACGGCAGGAAAGAAGGAAGGAAGGAAGTAAAGGTATAACCACGGAACACGATAAGGAATCGCACGGCACCCCTTGATTTTCATCGTTTCACTGATAGAACACACCATACACTCTCATGCTATTTAAACGGACTCCCTTCTACATCCCTTCTTAAACATTAAGTTAAAGAGCCCCTATATGCTTCTTTATAAACTAAACTCTAACGGTTCCTCTCAAATCACACAACAGAATTTCCTATCCTTCCTATATAGCATTCTTATGATGTAATAATAATAGATACTTACCTAGCTCAGCACATATTTACCTTGACTATGTGCATATACAGAGTAAATACTACGTCAAGCTATACAGCAATTACATCGAAAGAAAACTGGCCTTCTTTAGCAGCTTGCTTGGAAGGCTTGCCTTGCTTGGCATGGCACGTTCCCTTATCATATCTTCTTATCCTTATCGCATTCAACCTACTTTATTTAACGGATACCTTTCCGACAATTTCTCACAGTAGAAACCAGACATACGGCATTAGCAATAAACGAATTTATTTCCAGAGAAGCAAGCAAGGACGGATTTTCTCCTAGTGACTGTTAGATTATTTCCAGAATGCTTACTCATATGTCTTCGTCTTGATATCCAACACACACCAGTGTACCCTATCACCCTATAATATAAACTATATTAGATTGCATTGAAGGATAAGTAGATACATAACGGAGGAAAACTCATCTCTCAAGATCATTTTACTTAAGTTAGTCAGACTGGAGTGAGTGAGTGGGAGAGATGAACTCAGCGGCGTTGAATCGAATTACATTGGTACTCTTGCAAGAGTGTGCATTACAGAATTAAAGTTTCTTCTGTGCCATTGTTTTCCAGTTTGGAAGACGGCAAGTGAATTGAGATCAAGGGAGTGCGAGAGAGAGAAGGAAAACCAGATGACCACGCACGAGGGCGGTCAATACATAAATTCAACCAACTTCTCCAATTCTATGAACATTATCGACTAGAATTCGAATATTGAACGGAGGAAACGCAAAGGAAGTCAAAGGGAAAAGAACAGATCCATCTCTAGAAGATTAAGTTACAGAATATCTGTATCAGAGGGAAAAGCCAAGCATTTCATCATCTGCACACGATTATTCAGAGGTAAAATCTTTAAACATATTTTCTGCATTATTATTAATATTATTATTATTATTATTATTACTATGTTATAGTGTAGATACTCTAGATACAAACAAGTTAGTTGAAAGAGTCCGGCTAAAAGTAGAATAGAATATGATCACCACAAATATCTCTCTTTTCTATGAGCTATAACGTGGAAGTCAACCGAATAGCATTGAACAAGAATTGAATTGCATAATTCCAGTCTTGTGTGTATGTATGGAAAAGAGAAGAGTCGGCTCTTTGTGTATATTCTGATGTGAGCTGACATGACGTGTGAGTTTGTTTTAGCATACATGATCTGAGTTGAGAACAGAGATACATGGCTACTTTGGTTAACTTTAGAGTTGCTGGACTTTGGCTTGACCACTATAGAACTAGACTGGCCATCTTGAATCTTGGCTCGGCTCTACTCAACGAAATCCTCGGAGCTGGCTCAAGCTCTCCAGGAATCACATTATTATTAAACTACTGTAATAAGTGTCGACGAGTGTGTATGTGACGTGATAGAACAGAGAGGAGCAACACAGAACACTCTCATCCTATCAACTATAGCCACACGTACTTAAATACATAATAGATAGATGGATCTATAAGAACCTATCTAATCCACTACGCGGCACAAAGAACATAACGCCAGGAATATCCAGCACCTACACGCGGCTCGAACCCGAACGGAGGTGAGCTAACCATTATACATTATACAGTAGACATTAGAACAGAAGAGGGAAGGAATATCCTTCTACTGCTAAATCCTCTCTACCTATTTGGCTCTTTGCACACACAGAAAGACAAGTTTACTTAATAGAGAGACAGGAGAGAGAGAGAGAGAGAGTGAGAGTGTAGCTATATCACCACTATCTCTCTTGTTCTGCATATTAAACTGGAATGCTCCTGGATGGCCACATCCAGGTTTCCAATTTAGTCTCAGGCCGGGCATAGTATGTAAGCTCATGTATTTACTCTAATAAGTTCAAGCCTTGTTAAAGGCTCGGAAGAAAGAGCCAGAGGATGTGGATGTGAGAAAATCGATAGACTACTGTTCTTTGGTCAGTTGAAGAGGCAATGAGAATTTATATCAAGCGTCTCCTTTCCTTTCGTCTCGATTGCATTGGCTTGCCTTGCCTTCTCCTCGCCCGCTGGCTAAGGCTTCCTTTCCCTTCCTACCGACTTTCCTCAAATGCGTCTGTCTAGAAACTCTCCTAATATTCACTTCAATTATTTAAGTAACTATCTCTAATCTCAATATTATGCATCATCCCACCACTATCTACACTCTCCCGACATTACACCATAACTACACTCTTCCTATTTTATATAGTCCCTACATAAATAATGCACAGCCAAATATCTCGCAAGAGTATCTCTGTAGGGTTACCTCTTCTACAATTATTAGCGCCACACCACCAATATTCGAGCTCTAGGATCCGGAACGGAAGTAGTTACGTCGAGCAGATATACAGATACTGCAATTACCTGCATATCTACTATTTATCCACTCTCTTCAATATTTATGCAAACTAAGCTCATGAATTCATGATTCATATGAAAATTCACACTATACCCCTAGTTACACTATTAATACTTACTTTAATGTATTGCAACTAGAGGAATTTAGGCAATTTAGCGTGGGAAAAATATTCTACACAATTGAACAAGGGTATTTAATATTTTTAGTTAATTTTATAAATTGAATTCTGCAGACTACAAGTATGCATACTTAAATATTCGTGACTTGAAATATTCTTAATAAGTTTTATTTGGAGCAGATTGATTTTGTCAAGGTATTAAATTGTGTAATACAAGAGTTAAAAGATGCTAGACTACTAAATGTAAGGGTCAAGAGTTTTTCATGACTAAATTTTAGTAGTGGGGATTGGATTTTGTAAGAGTGGAGATGAGATATGGATGCGTATGATTGTTGTGAGGCAGAGGAGCTGACGTAAAAGTAGAGAAAGAAGGAGTTGCTCTTGTTGTGTGTGTAGGTTGTGTTCAGATGTTGCTATTTAGTTTGGGCTAGAAGAGAAGAGAGCAGCATATCGTAATTATTATAGGAGAGCGTTGGCTGTGAGTTGAGATTTGAGTATAGAGGTAGATAGTGGGAGAAGGAAGGGCAGGCACATAACTAACATAACAGAAGTGGAAGTAAAGGAAAGTAAGTAGAGTGCTAGACTCTAGAATTCATGACTCAAGTAGTGTCCGCAGAATGCCGAGGCCGAGCAGAAACAGAAGGCTGAGGAGAGACGGAACAGAACAGAGCAGTAACAAGGAGGAGAAGTTCCCTTGAAGGAGGAGTTTGCTAACTCGCCAAATCTGGAGCGCAACTTCTTGCGCAGCGTCTTGTAACCAATCTTCAGCTCCACATCATAGTACTTTTCTCCTTAGTGGACACTCAGATCTAGAACTCTGTCTTCCAATGCCCCCGAACACGACATCCCCCTCCACTCATCCTACGACGACAACTGTCTCTCTTAAATAGCGTCTCTGATTTATCGTCGATTCTTTCCACTGTCTGTAGAAAGATGCATCTGATATTCTCATCCAGCTAGAAAGAAAAGAAGGTCGCTCCGTCAATAAAAATGCATGTTGCACAGTTAATTCAATTCCCCCTGATTACATTTGATTTATTTGGTGAGATGAAGGACGTCGCCGGCAGAACTGCACTTTTATTTCTAGTTCAGTGCACTAGTATTAGCTTACTATTAGCTACGCTATTTGGCATTGTAGTAAATGTTTTTCATTGAAAGGCTTGTTTAGTAGAACATTCATTGCTCATTCTTAATAACAGCATCATGAGAATATTTTTATAAGTAGGTACATTCAGAGATTAACTTAGTTTAATGTGAAGTTAAGCAATAGATTTTATGTGGTTAAGGTTGTTGGAACTTCAAGTCTAAGTTTAGGATTCGTAGCAAGATTTTGTTGGTGGCAGAACTAGATATAAATAGAATGCATAGAAATGTTATGGGTCTGCTCACTCTGCTCTTTGTCTATCTCTAGCGGCTTATAGCTTGCATGCTGCGTGTAAAAGATATGCTATTTCAGTTTTTAAGTAAATCTGCTCCCATTAATAGCGTAGAAATGTGCTGAATTAAAAGCGAGGCGACGAAATGAGAGCAGAGGTAATGCTGATAAGTGCTAAATGACTAGTAGCAACTAAGAATCTCTTGAAAAGCCTAAGTCTGCTACGTCGATACTTTATGGACAGAGATAATTTGTTAGCAAGCAAAGCACGATATGTATACTGATATGCACAGACATACCTATATTATATGTACATATAGATTGTGTTTATAGATGACATTATTATGCGTACCTACCTGGTGTAAATTTTCCTACTGATATTGAAATGAAGAGGAATTGAGTTGACGTACGGAGGAGTTTCGCTGATAATACTTTGTTTTGTCCTCTGTTTGTCAGGCGAAATATCTATAAATGTGATAGAAACACTACTCACCATTTTCTATTGCCTCTCGTCCCATTTCAGCTCTAAGGTTTGATAATATTATGATTTTACTATCTAGCAAGGCAATACACTACCGTAGATACTTATACACACACCTACTATACTACTACACATACTATTATACATAGTACTTAAACAGATGCTTAATATTCACACGATTTGAAATCATGCTTGCATTAAGACACTCTGTCTCTAATATTATTATCGTGAATTGTTTAAATGTAGAATTTCCATACGTGTCTAAATAAAGTTCGGTAACAATCCTCGTATTGTGCGTATTCATACGGATAGGGTAAAGGATGAGACATACATATGGCTTCACTATATGAATTGCGTATAGAAATGAGTGGATGCAGTTAAATATTTTCCTATTGTTATGTAATTTTGTCTGTGATGTGATGATGTTGAGGATTTTGTAGGAGTGAATGAGTTGGCTCAGACAGTGAGTGTGTAGCTAAAGTGTGACTGCTTTGTTGGATGGATGTTTGAGGTTGGAGCTTTAAGATAAGGCACAGTCCCAGAGCAAATAATTCTGTCGCTGCTTGCAGAGCAGCGTCCGCCGAGACGAAATATGATGACCTACATTCACAATCGAAGGCAATTTTTTACTTGGAATATCCTTCTTCTAACTACAATGCTCGACACACATCATATATTCATATCTACTGATAACAGACTTTTTACTCGACTCAACTCACATTAAATCCACCCAGAGTTAAGAGAAGACTTATGACATGCCCTAAAAGTCAAAGGAAACTTAAGTTTAGAATTCCCCAACGATATGGTTGACTGACAAAAGTTGCCTAATAATATTTCACTATTTACAAGGGTTTCCTGCACACACTCCTCAAGAAACTAAAATGTTTCATTTTGTAACTTGAGTCTCCTATTTACATTACTTATTATGTAAACCTATTAAATTCCCACTATAATGACTTGTTTAATGAAATAAAATGGGCACAAGCATTTTACGCTACATTTTTCAGTAAGAAACTATTATATTTGTATAATTGCCCATACAATTAGAACATTCTATCTGTTTATAATAGCGAAACAAAATTATTCGCGGTTTGAATTTTAAAGTAAATAGAACGTTCAACGAAATCAAGAGTGTGCCTCTCCATTTTGTTATTAAATGGATTTAGTTAAATGTAGAATTGAAATGATTTCTGCAAATGTAGTCCAAGTACAAAGTACAAGCCTAAAAGTGGAGAATTATAATCTCAAGATACGAGTAAAGCCGAGTTTACCTTACCTTTTACATTCTATGTGTGCTGTGTGGGCAGATAGGTAGATGTGAGCCAGTGAAAACGAAAGGGAATGATTCTACTTATCAAACGAAACGAAATGAATCCAAGGCTCCGTTTGCTAATAATCATCCAATAATAAAGTTACGCACATATCAATAAGCAACATGACACGAAGGAAGTATAAAGCAAGAGTTTATGCCGCAAATCATCTATGTATCTTCATGTACTTGCTCATATTTATCTCAATAATGCTTGTGATATGTAGGTAGTAGGTATACACTCTAATATTAATCTACATTCTACCGAACTCCTCTGTCCTGTGTGGTCAAAAATTAGAGATATTATGATATCTCCACGAGCAAACGTCAAATTTCTCAGTAAATGCATATCATTTATAGGTATATGACTATAATATTCACACATATACTTTGTATTTGAATGCTCATTCGAGAGTTAATAGTTGTTTGTATGCAGAATTAAAACGAATATAGCTAATAGGACAAAGTAGGTAATGGTAATGCCGAAGAGAGAGAGAGAGATATGATTTGAATTGAAGTGAGTTTGTATTAGTGGGACGTTATTAGCAATGAAAACGGATATAGCCGAGTGTAGATATGAATATATCACATTACATTTACAAGTGAGCGACAACCTTTACTTTTGCTTCAAATCCTTCTTGTACACACGTTGCATAAACTTGTGCATATCACTGAAAACACAAGAGCGAAATATCTGCTCAACCCATAGAGCTCAACTCATCAGATACTAAATATAAGTGTAATGTAATAAACAACTTAAACTTACGTCATTAACAAAACTCAGAGAGTGTATGCATTGACTCCTTTGAAAATTCCTATAAATTAACCATTGGCATTCATGATGAGTCCCAGTCTCTTAGCGTGATTGTTCCTAACTAACAGTTATTGTGATCTTGCTCTGTGTGTTTAACTACAGGAATTCTTCTGAGCATTCAAGCTATCAAATATCAAGATATTTTGATACAGAGTAAAAATCAAAAAAAAAAACTAAGATATCGAGTTTGTGTGTGTGTGAGTGAAGAAAAGAGCAGTTGTCTACATAGAACATAATTCAGTTGCTGTATGTAAGAAAGGAAAAGGCTGAGCCAAGTTTCATTTCTCTATTAGTTGAGAGTTCACACTCCATGCATTAGTAAAAGAGAGAGAGAGAGATAGTGGCCTTAGTGTATAGATTGAAGGAATAATGTGGACGATGTATGTATGTGTGCATATATGATAATATGCAAGTGTAAGTCGAGCAAAGCGAAGTGGCTTTGACTGGCTGTGGACTGTCTGAATGTATCTAGATGTGTTTTATCAGCATGCGCTAGTTCCTAGGAAAGTGGGAAGGTTCTCTCTTCGGAGCTGACTGGAAAGAGATCTTGCACTCTCCCTGCCTTGCCTTTCCTTCCCTTCCAATTTCTGCGCTATATCCTCCGCACTGTGCACATACATGCCGTTCTTCCAAGGAATCATCTCCTGCACTTAAACGTGTGTCCAGTTGAGACTTGCGACTTGGGCTTTTCCTCCCGCTCCTTGCCTTCCCTTCCCGAATCCAAGGCTCCTTACTTCGCAGCGTCTCTTCTGCTCTACCTCTTTGCAACTGCCGTCTTCACCCCCACTTGTCTTGACGGAGACCAGGCAGCCACATCACTTCTACTTATAAACACTTTCTCCTCTTTTCTTGGTGCTATTCTTACGATATACCCTCGACACACAACACCGTTCTCTCCTCTCAACCCAACCAATCAACTTATACTCATATACAATCATCCACATCAATTTGCTAATTGTTTGAAAGCAAATCAAAACTTTTATTACTACATCAGTACAAAGCTCACGTAAAAATACTCAGCAGCTCTGAAGAAAGTCTCAACTCAAAATACTTCTCTTTTCTCTTCATACTTCTTCTTCTTCTTAATCTTCAAGTTGCCCCGGTACGCACTCTCTTTTTCTATTTCCTAGTTCTATACTCATTCTTAGTGTACTAGAGTAGCTCGACAGCTTTTATCCATTTAGAACTACTAAGCTTTTGCACATGTATCAAAATTATCTCTCTGAATAGGACAATGATTTAGGGATAACATGAGCAAATCATTAATAGACCATGTCCCCTTGTCTCACTTTCACCCCATAAATCAATAAGCCTTATACACTAATATCATAACCGTACAATAAACACACACTACCAATAATAATCTTTTTTCATTCTCTCACATTTATTATCTACTGGAATTGAATGAGCCCCTTAATTTCATTTCTTTTCTGTTAACTTCTCATGACACACATAGATAGTCTACTTTACACCATGTACCTCTCGATTTTATGTGCACATTTCATCACTTATTTACACATTCATCAGTTTGTCAACAATTATATTCGCTAGCGAATCCGATTTACTATATTTATGAAGAATGGTCACATATTATTACTAAATATATTCATACTTAGAAATTAGTAGAAATGATATTACTTGGAAAGTGTATAATGTATTGGAGGTTGTAAAGATATTAGAAGTAGAAAAGATAAGTTGCTTACGTGTTTGTATATTATGCTAAGCCATTTGATTTTAATTTCATAGCATAATGTACTTGATCCATGTGTTTATTGACAATGAACCATCATTGTAGTTAGTAGGTATACAAAACTATGTGTATTTTGTACTGCAATATGATTATCTGTAGGTATATCGTGCATATTAGCTCTTTTATATAATCGTAAGGTATATGAAGCCTGTAAGAGGGCAGAAAAGTTGAAGTGAAGTTTCAGTGCATTTTTTATGTCGTAGTTGGTTGGAGTACTCGTGTATTGTACATTTATTCGTTTAGCATTTATCTGTAGTTTACTTGTAAGTTAATATTATTTACAACTCGCATTTACCTGAGAGTGAGTTTGCCTGAACAGGATTGAAGCGATTGAGTTTATTTACGAGTTGAATATACAGAATAATGTCACCTTGAGTTTTTAGCATTATTGAAGGTGTATGTATACACAGAGGGAAATTCATTGCGCCACTGTAGATAGAATGGAGAGAAACACGCAATAAGTCAAGGCATAGCAAAGTAAAGCAAGGCAAAGCATTATTACTTGTTTCGATTCCAGAGAAAAGCTTTGTCTGTCATTCCATGTGTATTTATTATAGAGATTTAGGGATATAGTTTCTGCATATAAATGTGTGACTAATAATATATCTTGTATTTCTATATAAAATAGAACTGCCTACATGCACGTATTTATATAAGGCAAGAGTAAGTGTAATATTATAACTGCTATGAATTCTCCATCAGCATAAAATATGACTAAACAATAGATACACAGGCATAAAATGTTTTTAGCAAAAGATAGAGATACAGGACGAAAGGTTTCGCAATGGACTTATCTTGCCCTTTTTCTATTCTGATTTGGCTTGGCTTGGCTAATCTAAGTTATTTACTTGTTGATAAGAATTTCACCTCACACCACTTCACCGCCAAACCAAAGCAAAGCAAAATGAGCGAAGCCATTACATTACATACATATCTACTTGTATTTCTCTGTGTCTCTGATATATATTTATGTAGTTTAGCATAAACATTCAATAGAAAATCCTAAATGCGTGTAAGTGGTAAATAGGTAAGCCTGAGCTTTGTAGAATGGTAGGGCGCCCTACATAGCTCATTAATATCTACGATTCCCTCAAGTCAAGATTATGATTAATGCCATAAACGATAGGATGTGATGTGATGCTCCCTTCGTATTGTCACTATAAATATACTTATATTATATAGCGTTTTGGGTATATAGTTGGGGAGACTGTCGTCGTGGCAGAATCTATTTGCATTGTATTAGCAATCAGACGGAAAAAACGATGAGCTCAATCTGAACAGAACGTCGTCGTCTAGTAGATATGTAGATAGAGTGTAATTCGTAGAAGTAGAATCACTTGACTCTTGTACTTTCATGACTTTATTTTATTTTACACTCATTATGGCAGATTACGCAAATGGCTCACATTAATTGCTATACCGAAGCAGTTATTATATGTACATGCCTATTGTATCATTGTGAAGAGTATGAATAAGCATGAAGAGAGAGAGAGAGAGAGAGATAGAGATAGTCTCAGCAAAACGAATGAGGCAGGATAAAACTCTTTATTTAGTTCAGGTGAGTAATGAAAAGTGTAACTGCAAACGGCAGTAAAATGAGAGTAGGATGTCATGCACTTAAGCAAAAAGGTAAAAAAAAAGCAAAGCAAAAGTAAAGGATATTATCTAGTCGACCCTATAGGAATCTATTGTACTTCTCTGTGCAAATAGAATAATAGATCTGGGACCATTGTTAAAATTCTGCGCAAATGATTTCATTATTATGTATTTCGCAGTAGAAGTAAATAGAATAAAAAGTAAAGTAATCTAGATCTGGTTGCTTGCTTAGTTAGTTGCTCATTTGGAATGGGAAATAATACGCCCATACTATCCCATCAAATAACATTGCATCAACTTAAAGTGTCCGTCCAGTCAGTCCACTTCCAAATCCCTTTTCCTGCACAAATCTTTTTTCCGTTCTTTACTTATTGTTAGCTATATCCTCCAACACGACTGTATGTATGTATGTATGTATGTATATGGACATATGTGGCTATGAGACAGACTCCTGTTTTATGTACTGATTACATTATCTAGATATCCATTTATGAACTTTTTATCTATCTTCTATCTTCCTCTCTGTAACTAACGCGCAGAGTTCATCTAAAATCTCATCTCTGTGCACACTAAGCCTCACACTAATGTAGATATGCGCATTTATTATGCACTTATTTACATAGACTTGGCTTCAAGTCGGACCCTTTGTTAATTCCATTGTAAACCAAAGTAATGCAATGATTTTATTGTGTGAATAAGATTCATTCGAGGCTTTTGTACATGGGCTAGAGAAAAATACGCCCACTTTGTATACATACTCTACTTAATATTCTATGTCCCTATATCTATCTACAATCTAAATACATAATTCTAACTAGTCCTATATGTAAGTAAATCAAACCTATCTGTTTCTGAACTGTACACTTGTATGGGCAGGACGGAGATTTCTCTCGTGACTTTTTTTACACAAAATATACAGAGTTAAAGGCTAGAAGTGATGTGGACTAGAGGAATTGTAGATAAATAAAACCGGAAAGCAGCAACACTTGGCTATTCATTTATTTTACCTTTTGTTACGTGTCAGTTTTGACCATTTCCTCATAAGAACTGACAAAGTTTTTTCGTCAGATTTAAACATATTTTCAGAAATGTTTCATTCTTTAAATATTTATGATTTTGATCCAAACAATGACAACCATTTAGAAACACAACTTACAGACCATGAATAGGATAATAAAAATGATATTTTCTTTTAAAGTTATCTTAGATATTAATTAGACAGATTTGTGTGCATTTGAGTTATGATAAAATGGTGGCGTGGGATTGAATATTGAATTGCTAGGTATTTTGTGTAGAAATAGTTTCGCAGATCTACTCAGGTTCCTCTATTGTGTCATTATGTTTAAGAGGAAGTGGTCCATTTAAAGTGAACTGAAATGAAAGAGTGAGATGATGGTGATGATGAGGAGGAGGCAGATCAGATTAGAAAAACTATAGAGTTCACACAGTTTCTATGCATGGACGGGACGGGACAAGTGCAGCGAGGAGATATAAGCAGTAGCAACAGTTTTATAGGCGATTTAAATACATTAGACAGATATGGCTATTTTGTAAGTGGAGATAGATAATTTAATAATTTTATGTATGTAGTGTAAATGGTAGGATATTAAAAGGCAGGGCTAGTGAGTGGAAGTAGCTAGGCGAGGGAATGCAGGACTCTGGCAGGACTAGATTTAAATAGACAAGGATTAGATAGGAAAAGAGATAGAAGGAGGTGGTAGGTGGAAGTAGGAGACATTAAATGAGAAGTTGAACTATGCCATACATACGAAGTAGATAGATTTACACGCATCCTTGTTGTGTATGGATATGAGAGCAGAGCGTCTAAATCTCGAAGCTAACTGGGAGGAATGCATGTAACAGAGTCAGAGTGCCTTATTTGCTGCACAGATGATTATAAGTGTGAGTTGCTTTAGTTTGTGCATGAGGCTCTCTTATCAGGAAAAGGGAAGTGACGTTTTGGCCATCGTCGTCGTCGGAAGTGAAACCTTCCAGGTAGAAATCCTCGTAATAGAAGATCACATCCGTTTCGTGACGGGGAAAAAACTTTTTTCCTGTCTGTTTGATTTTCTGATGAAAAAGTTACATTCCCTTCCCTTGCCTTCCCTTTAACTTACATTTAGTTACTTTGCTTTGCTTTTGCTTTACTTAGTCTTTTCATCCCTTCTGCTAACAAAACAGCCAACCACATATGTGGCCAAATAAAATCGGCTCTAAGGCAAAGCAAAGTGATATCTGCATGCATACTTAATGTCCATGTACTATGGGGTCGAGACAAAATACACCGCTTACACCACTACACCACTTACACCGCTTTGAGACTTTCGGGTGTAACGCTAACCTAACCTAAAGAAAAACAAACATGCTCCTTGTTTGAGGTATCCAATGTTACCCGAAAGTCTTCCAAGCGGTGTTGGTGGTGTAAGCGGTGGCGGTGTATTTTGTCTCGTCCCTGTACTATGTGGACACAGATAGACATCATGTATACACTGTCACAAAAAACTGTACAGCTAACATGAATAAGATATTATTACTCCAAATTGTTTGTTCTGCTTTTCACTTTAAACTTAATTTAGTCCTCTACTCATTTCATTAGTTTGTTTGTTACGTTTTCATCTTGTGAGCACTACTGATGAATGAATCCTGTCCTGTATTTATATTTATTTAAATACCATCACGAAAATTTTGCTAAAATCTACATCAAGTTCTTTTAATGTCATTCATGACTCGACGCCCATTATTGGAACAACTAATTCTTCCGCACACTCTTCATGAATAGACTTTGGCAAAATTCTTTTTACACATAAAAATGCAATCTCGTGATTACATTTTAATGCGTTCAACTTTTCTACTTCAAAGTTATCCTTGCAGTTTTCTAAACTCATCACATGTACCTAATGTCATTCATAATCCCCGTAGAAAATCCATTTACATGTACAAAGTAACTACCTACTAAGGTTTTTGAATTCTCCACAGTATCAAACTTTAAAACACGAAGGATTTTTATTCATTACATTCATCGTCAGTTCATTCCAGGACATTACTTAAAAACAGACAGACAGGACACGAGGAGGAAGGGAAGAATTTCTCAATATATTATAGTTGATATACCTATACACGTCGTTCCTTACCTATTATCCTTTATTTTAAGCCTATATAGTAATGGATTTTGGAAGGATAGAAGGCTAGCCTTGCATTACATCACACTATCCATGTCTCAATTCAGCCTTAACAATATTATGAGCATATCTACACACGTATGGTCTTAATACACCTAGGAAGCTTGACTGATTCAACTGGAAGTTGGGTGGAACACTTCATTATTATACTTCCCTTATAGTCTTACACCATGGCTCACTATCTCCGTCCGCTTCGTTAGTTTGTATCTTTGTGCAATGCAATGCACCGTGTAGTAGTGTGGTAGGTAGTAGGTAGCCATTCCGTTTTTTATTATCTCGTCCCATCACGTCGTTGTCTCAACTCAATTCAACTTACTCATTCGACTCACTGACAAACACAAAGCTCACCTTTTGTTCCTTCCCTTTAATCCCTATTTGCATGTTCATATCATTTTATGCCTACCTAGTTCATATTCACATTACATACATGCCAATCCAAAATATGTGCTCGCTAAGCATGTCTATATAGCTATTGGGATGTAAAGTAATGCAACAGCTACTACAGCAGCTACTGCATACATTTATTATTATTATTATTATTCAAATACGTAAGCCTAGTTACTTGTGGCTATTTGGAATCATTATGCCCAAGTGCGTATTTTATCTATACTTATTTTTAGTTCGTTGTACGTCAAATGAATTTGCTGATAAACTTCCGTATGTACCAAGTACATGTATACGTAAAAAGAGTGAATTGTTTACTGGAATCCTTTTAAAAATGTTTCGTGTATTATTATTTGACCTGTAAGACTGTAACAGCATTACTTTGCATTTAGAGATACATCACTTCTGACGATGATGGTCATAGTTATTCCTCTTGTCTAGGCATTTAAACTTTAAAAAAGAGGGCGTATTGCGGCTTCGCATGATAGCGATTGTATCTTGTTAGTTTAGTGTCTACACTCTGCTTGTAATAATAAGTCACAGAAACAATACAGCGAAATAAATAGTCATCTGTGTACAGAGAGGATCGTAAGTTAAGGCCATGATCAATTTTCTGTTGAACAAAAATAAATAAATGCAGTCAGCTGCAGCAGAAAATTCGTGTTCCTCTTCTAATTGCCTATCTATACGCACCATAAATAGTCAGAATGGATAACAGAAGGATATGAGTAATACATTTCTTATTTCTCGAATATTTGTATAGAATGAATGAGTAGTATAGTAGTAAGTGGTAAATGAGTGAGAATAAATATTGGATGGCTAAATGCGTGAGTGGGGACAGCGGACGGATGCGATATGGGATAAGAGAGAGATGTGTCCTTATATATATTCATCTTTCTAAACGGCTACTTCTCGTCTTATATATTTACGACACCGTGTGTACCTTGCTTACAGAGCGTAAATAAAGTAGTTGGTCTGGGATGAGCGAGAACAGGATGTCTCTCCGTGTAGAATAAATACAAGTACAGTAATAGTCCTCCTAACCTAGCCCTAGTCTAACTATATTCTAAGTGTAAGAGGGGTCGCTATTGTGTTCGGCCTATAAGAAATCTTAAAGGAACTCCTTATGAATGAACGACGGCAAGTGAGTCAGTGAGTCACGAATTCTACTCGCCCTTTCCTCCCCTTACGAAACACTTTTGTAGCATCTTCCAAGAAGACTTTCTCCCAAGGAAAAGAGAGCAGGTGCTCTATTAAGAAAACTACACCGCCGACGACCACCAGCTCTCTTTACTACTCCCGTTCTTTCCTTCGTTTCCCAACTCCCAACTTTTCCCATTCATGCTTCGCACTTCTCGAGCGTGGCACAATGAAGAGGGGAAGATCCTTTCTGTCAGATTCTATTTCTCAATCTTGTCTAGACAACTTTCTTTTCCTTTTATGTGCATCCTCAACACTAAATGCGTAGGAAGGTTATGTCCTTAAGCTCCCTATTCCCTATTATACTCCTCCATCCTCGCATGCTACTATATTATCTTTCTTTCCTTGGCACTTGAATTAACTCTACCCAAGCGTGTAAATCGAGTGGGGACGACTAAACGTATTTTAACTGCTATGTAAATAAAGCCACACTACGCATTAAATACTTCATTACAAGATACAGTTTTAAATGGGTTAATTAACACGGATTATTCTGTATAATACTAATAGCATATTTTACGATGTATTGATAAAATATAATAGCGTCAGAGTTTAGAATTGCAATAAATTCTGTTCGTATATGATTTTCCTTGGTTTCACTTCCTTTTCATATGTAACCTAAAGTAATATCCTAATACTCCTACTTAAATAAACATTGAGTTACAAAATACTCTTATTTGCTCACCTACTTACATTTTATGTACACGTGGAAATTGAAACAGAATTTCTCTGTCGTCTGTCTCATTTTCATTGTGAGTCATATTTTATCTGTGTATATTATTAGCGCTAATTTTATAAAAAGAAGATAATTATATGAAAAATTAAATCATGTTGGCTAGTATTTAAGAGTTAAAGCTGACAAAGGGTAAATGGCCACACTTTACTTGAGCTTATGCAACCTCTGAATAATATTTGTCCCTGTAAGTAGTCACAGTCACACTCATTTATTTGTATACAAATAGAGACATTTTCAATAATGTGAGTCGTACTTATTTAGTAGGTACCTAAGTGTTAAACCTTTTATAAACTTTTCTGTAATCTGTCGCTCATTTCTGTCTCGATTTGCTTAAGAGGGTTGCCCCATTTGACTTTATTAATGCGGAGAATTAGTCCCTTAGAATTAAACAGAATTTAAGCCATTTCCTCACACGCGCTACAGTGTATGAATAATTGCTCAAACAAAATAATTAGAAATAGGATTATTAGGTATTCGTTTTGTTGGTAAACAGATATTTTAAGTATATTTTGTTGTCACAAATAATTATTTGCATTGTTTAGTTGTTGAAAATATAAGATATGTTTAGTGGTTGTGGCAAACAATGTTTTGGCTTTTAGTCAGGGTAGATATATGCGTACTTAATTGTTAGGCATAGAGAACATTGCACCTAACGAATAGTAAATTGAATGTTTCTACAGAGAAGAGTCCCGCAATTGCCTATGCATACTATTAGACAGAATAATGTATTATGTGCTTACTATGTAGAAACACATCCGAAAATTGATCTGATTATCTGATATATAGAGTAAACAAGGAAAAACCAACAAAGTTATAGAGAGCGAGTGGAAAAGTAAATAGGTTTATATGCGGGAGCATTAAAAACAATTACATGTGTCACTAAGTTAGAAGTAAGGCTTTAGCTATAGTGGAAAAAAGTCAAAATATACGATAGTAATGGACATGAAGTGATGTAACTGTGTGGTTGATGGCACGAGAGATTTATTTTATCGATTTGATTATCTTGACGCTGTAGATAAGGAGTGAGTAAAACAAAACGTTTCTACATACACGGCGTTTGTACATAGCTTAACACTATTTGCAAATTATATGTTTTCATTGCTAAGTAAAAGAGTCGTTAGGTAGATACTTATTAATTCCATTATTAAACGAGAGTCGTACGTAGGCTTAGACTTTTAATGTACAAGCGCACACAAAGCATTTAACAAGGAAAGAGAGTGTTTTTCATGTTTGCTCCATATGTAAGTTTTATTATGGATGAACATGACGTGTGTCACACGGATAGCATTACATTATGCATGTACACATGTTGTATGCAGATATATGATATAAGCTATAGGTGACAGTTTAGGTTGTTGACCAAATCTGGAATTCCTTTACTAAATAGTAGAAAATGATTTTGCATCCCTTCCCATGTAAATCATATGAGAGAATGTCAATGAGTAAGCAAAGCAGAGGCTTGTGACAAAGAATTGTAATATTGACAGAAGAGAGCCCAGTGATTGACCGCAGGGCTATCTTGTCTTTTATGCATGGCTACACTAGAGACGAAAGGATTGAAAGCTATTCGAATTGCAAACAAAGAGGACAAGGAAAGGGTAAAGTAAAAACTTGAGTGAATGTGGAAATTGGAAAACATTCTTTGTGCAGACGTATTTCGTTTTGGTTGTATTGTGGTAAGGTGTTCTCCTCGCCCCTGTTTTCTGCTCAGTTCTCAGCAGATGTGATTTTCTTTCCTACGACTATCAGTTAGGAGAAACTCATTTCGTCCCATTTATTATTTAACAGGAGTGAAGTGAACAAAACTTAACTGCCCACATAATATATACATTACATTTGGAGAAACATCCATCGCTTTTGAATTTATCTACTTATTAGACAATGGATCCCTGCTCAGTTCATGTCTCGTGCTTACCTTAGCCGTAAGTACGTAAGTTAACCAGATAGTTTGATTGCCACGATACGCTGTGGTTTCCTTTGCCTTCCAGAAGCACAGCTTGTGCTCACATACACTAAATATTAAAAACAACTCATCTTCTTCACCTGCCCGTCTCTCGTGTGTTTACTCCTTCTTACTTACACAGACACACGTCTCTGTTATCTTATACTCAAAGTACTCTTGTTCGACCCAGGTGTGCAGCAGCAATCTGTTCTCTTTATTTCTTTACTTAAATAAGTGTGTTAAGTTACTAGGACTCATTCCCTCTTATCTCTATCGCATATCCGATTAGTATTTACAAGTCAGAGCAACTCTTCCATATTTTCCCTACTTCTGGAGAAAAATCACAGCTTTACATCTCCCTCGACATGCCATTCAACATCTTTCAAGTTTTCAACGTTTTAACACAAAAAGGTCCGCACACCTTCCTCACTTATATGCTTCTTCTGCTTCTTTTATTTCATTATTGATGTTTAGCGGAGGCTGCTCCGAAAGGTGCCTTTCAATTTACCTACTAATAAGTAGACTAACAATCAAAGCTGTTCTCTCCTGATAAATGACTTAAGTTTCCTGACCTGACCTCCAATTCTCTCATTTGCTTTTATACACACCTACACACAAAACTTAACCTAATTCTTTAGATTCTATTATTCCTCCTACTCACAATCACTAAAGAAAAAGGTAAATGAAACGTTATCGTGTTGTAAACCCAATTTACAAACATTACAGGAAACCCTCTTCAAGTTTCCTTTTTTTAAACAAAAATTTCATCACTTAAACTCAACTAACTAGACATAACAGGAGCATCGGAGGGTAGGTAACTGTATCTGCCACAGCAAAAGCACAAGTGCATTGTAATGTTGAACAATGGGATCCAAAAGCTATTTTAGCTACTAGATAGTTTTTTTTGTTGTAAACGAGACGCACTCATTTAAGTAAACGATGAATTCATACAAAGACTTCGTTAATCTGATCCTCACTGCCGTTCTTTAGCGGTTCTAAATGTCTTTCTTTACAATCCAAAGCAGGGATTCCAGGATTTTCTTTCTGTAGTTGTTACAGATATAGGATAAGTCAATAAACAGTAGGAAAAACTGAGGAATTGGTCGTCGAAGAATTCCCTTGTCAGCAATCAATGCAATTATTTTTATTTTTGGCACTAATTTTCTTCTAAGAAATTCTAATGGCAATATCAAACGCAATAAACTCTGGTAACGTATAATAAAGTAGTGGAAATTCCCCTATAGGAGAGATAGGACAAAACTGTACAAAAAGTT
>JAAAYG020066237.1:0-34271 GCA_009936455.2 Tomocerus minor
AATTTATCAAACAAGCTGTTTTATGTAAGAATGATAGCAATAATTGTGATAATGCATTTCTTTCAGCACGGAATCTCGATGTCAAAGATGCGGAAGAAATGTTTAGAAATGTAAGAACTCAATTCTCAATTCCTAATAATAATTTTATATAATTTTAATTGAAGAAATAACATCCCTATGTGCAGTTAACTGTTAAAAATATGATCCGAAAATGTATTTCTTTGCAGTACATCAAATGGTTCGATGAAATGAAATTACAATTAATTTTCAATCTCGAATTGCCAAAGTCAGTAACTGAAGGACTACAAGTGGTCGGATTTGACCATAATCAATGCCCTAGTAAAACATTTCAACTAAAAATATAAATATAGCATATAAAATGTGTTTATTTGTTGGACATGAACGATTTCTGAAAATGGGATTAATTTATTGTCTTCTAATTTAATGCGCAGTCACATTGTGCGCCCTTGGACAAAGAGACCTAGTAAAATTAATGAAAGGAGGTTACAAAGAGCAAGTTTTGCTTCAAAGCATTCAAAACTTTGAAAAAGCTGCGTATTTTGTGCGAACTCTAATGGCGGAACGAAAAGAGAGCGAAAATCTTATTTCTGTCACCACTATTTGTGATATGGAAGGATTCGGCTTAAAACAATTAGCATCTCCAGATGGTATAAACATGAACCAATAACTTTTATTAATTTATTAATTTTTATGGTTGGCAAATATTGTATATTTAGTGATACGTTACTGGATAGAACTAGTAAGAATTTTGGAAAATTTCTATCCAGAGGCAACCCACAAAATCATCGTTATAAATGGTATGTCTATGTTTGCAAAAAAGTTGTCAATATCCAGTTACTGCTCATAAATTGATTTTAAACTCACCTTTTTAATTTTTTTGTGATTTTACTAGCTCCAGCAGCATTTAAGTTGTTGTGGAATATTGTCAAGCCGTTTCTCTCTCAAAGAACAATAGATAAGTTTGAAATGCATGGCAAAGATCGTCAACAATGGAAAGAAGCTCTATTAAAATCGGCCCCTAAAGAATCCTTGCCACAGAAGTACGGCGGGGTTTTATCTAATGATGTTGATGTAATTGATTATTTTAATTATTTCTACAAGTTCACTAGTTCACAATAGTTCCGTGACCTAGGATTAGCATAATCATAATATTATTCCATTGTATTTACCCGTAATGAGTCTGGGAATTTAATCCTAAAGTGACATAATGTAATTCTTGTTGAGTTGCAGGTTTTACCTAAACTTCCCGATTGTGTTCCTAAGAAAAGAGGAAGTTATTAATGACAAGGAACTGGATGGATAATCCCAACCTTAAAGAAAGGTAAATATTCACAGTATTCTTTTAGGGTGGGAAGGTTTTTATCTAAAATTTTGTTGTTCACAACATTCTATTTCTTATAGTTAGCGTAAATCTTTTGATATGATATTATATGATATAATCTCTTAATATGTAATTAGTATCTAATTATGTGTATAAAAATTAAAAATTTTCCATTAATTTCGGAAGTCAATTTCCTTTTTTCAAATATTATGTACAATATATATAGAATCAGGCGAAATAAATTCAGAACATTTTATATGCATTCGAGATGTGTTTTTATTGTAATTTTGTTTGCTTTTTAAAATACAGTAACAATTGCATTTATGAATAATTGATTAGAATTTCCCATGAAGAACCTTTTCATGATTAGAACAACATCCTCTAGGTATATAGTAATTTGACGCTGTATATTCAATGTTTTGGATATATTATAATTGAGATACATCAGTCTCGAGCAATTAACTAGGATTTACTAATGTAAATAAATTTGTTAAGGCCGAGAAATATTCAAAGCAAAACAAAAAGATATGTCAGTATGTCATCCTGTCACCGATGCAGAATTAATTATTACTCACTCATAGCTACTCGTAATAAGAAAAGCCCTTCATGTCGGCATTAATTTCAATTATACATAAAAGTGTAATATAAAGGAGAACAATATGCGTTGATAAACAGAAATGTTTCCCATGCAATTTTTTGCGTTTGCTATATAAGCAGTGTACCTTTATGTCTTATACCTACAAAAGCTTCACCTAGTTCCATCCAATCTTGTTTGAAAGTGTGAGAATATATGCAACAAAGGATTTTGCACTGTCGGTACCAAGGTTTACTTACTACGTTCACCAAGTAGATAGAACCACCAAACTCTTTTACTTATATATAACAAAACAATAATAATAATACCTATATTTGCATTTATATATTGTTATTTTGTTATAAGTATATTAACATTGATAAACATTCAGTCTTCATTCATGTATTATTCCATGTAGTACATATATTTTATTATTTATGACAGCAACTATATCTCATCTGTATTATGTATTATTGTTTTGCTTCATAGTATGACTATGAGAATGTTACTAATGCTTTGACTGATCTAATTGTAAATAGGTAATGAGCGTTTATTAAGCAGAAAAAATGCTAGACCCATATCTTGTACCTTATAGTTATATAAGACAGCTTATTTTACAATTCACATGAGACAATACTTTGACTCTTCAGTGCTTGTAAAATCACATTATGTATGTATGAATTCATCACATAAATTCTTTAGTTCGTAACGAGTCAAGTCGACGAAAGGTAAGGGGGAGAGGAACAATTTCACTAGCAAATTGCTATAGTTAATTTATAAAAGTTTTTCTGATAGCTTTCAAATTTTGTCTTTCAACTTTAGAATTCATTAGTGCTGACAATTTTATTAATTTTAGGCAAAATGAGCTCGGAAATTCCCAGCAACATTGAATTGACGGAAATCCAGAAGGTAATTCATACAATTTCCAATTTATGATTAGCTACAGAAATAATACTTTGATTTGTATATTTCTAATTTTTATATCATTTAAATTGATAGAAGCTTAAACTTTAATTATTATCATAATGAAAAAGTGTGATACTTTATTGTTCTGTATATTAAAACTTTATTAGTAAAGTGTTATAAGACACATTTTTAATGAATTTGTAATGACATTGAATGATCTCTAGCTACGCGACAGTCTGGATGACCTGAAATTAAGTGACGAAGCAATGAGCAACGTGAATCTTGTTCGCTTTATACGAGGTGACTAACTTTCCAATTTCGTCCAATGCCACATTTTTGCAAACTACTACTAATTTGTTAACATTAGATTCTGATTAAAAGGATTTTTAAATCTTTTCAGCCAGAAACCACAAAGTTAAGGAGGCGGAAGAAATGTTTAGAAATGTAAGTGACATATTTATAGTCATCTTTTAATTAGAAATTATGAAGTGCTTCTATTGAAAGATTACCGCTATTCAATTTGTTTAGTATGTGAAATGGTACGATGAATTTGAGTTGGCAACAATTTTCTCTGAAGAATTCCCCGAAGAAATCTGCGAAACAAATGCTCAGGTATTGACAAGGATTATAAAAATTGTTGAGTTTAGATTCTTTCATGTTTTGTAGTATATAATTAATTACTTTAGCCTCTGTGCGGATTCGACAAATGTGGAGGCCCTTTGATGGTGGCCGAATTGGGAAAAATGGACATATCGTCAATAATGAGCGCTGGACTTAAGGATTTATTTATTCGACATACACTTCAAACTTACGAACGAAATGGACATATTGCTCGGGAGCATATGAAAGCCAAAAAGGCAGAATATTATTTTGCAACATCAGTTATTGCTGATATGGAAGGTAAAGCCTAGTAAGCGTAGATATAAAAGATATATTATGACTTGTAAAGGTTAATAAGACGTGAATTAATTTATCAATGCCAATATATATAGGTCTTAGCTGGCGACAATTTACTCCAGATGGTGATAATCATGTTCATTTACTCCAAATATATTTTATATACCTACTGTATAGTTAATATTTATTGATTAACCCTTTTTCGCAATTTTATATAGTGGTGAGTACAATAATGACAATAACACAATATTTGGAAGGTATGTTTTCTTTTTAATCTTCTGATATAATTTAGTTTTAAGATTTTAAATGCTAAATATAATTTGTTCTTGATTACTATTATTAAAGCGTACTATCCGGAGACAACTCGCAGTTTGGTTTTCATAAATGGTCAGTGAACAATTTTTTTGGTAATGCAGTTTTAAACATGTTTTCAAGATATTTGTTCAGGTTTTTTAATTTTCTTTTGGCATTAGCTCCAACGATTTTTACATTCTTCTGGAAAATTGCCAAACCTTTCGTTTCTGAGCGGACGTTGAAGAAAATTCATATCTTTGGAAGTGATCGTCAACAGTGGGAAGAGGCCTTACAAAAATTGGCAACAAAAGAGAATATTCCGCAAAAATACGGTGGAACATTGGCAGATAACATTGATGTAAAAGGATTTCTTAATTTCCTTTTATGAAATATCTCCTTTTTTCGAAATTATTTGATTTCAGTCTAATTTGCCCTTTCTTTATTTAGATATCTCCAAACATACAAGATTGCAAACCCAAGAAAAGAGGAGCTTACTGACAACTTGAATATTTGACTTTCTAACACACAAAATGGATTAAAAAAATTATTCGACAAATTTTAATAATGCTCTGGGTGGGTGTACTTTTCTATATACACAATTTACACAAATAGTATAAAGTAAATATATCATCTACTAATTAATTCTCTATTTATCATTCACTTTTGTACTTAACAGCGTTAATCCTTTCCTACAACAATTACATAATTTATTTTCCTAATCTGGAAATGAAATTGTAGATATCGCATCTTTATGTAGTTAAATGGAAAATATTACTGTTTAAATGATACTATTGTTTTGATTGTTCTCTACTTTTCGAAACAAAAATTGTAAAAATTATTTGTCTGAAATTATAATACAAATAAAATATGCAGAAGTTCTATTACTTTTCCTAGGTTGAAAATTGAAATTGAAAAATATCTTAAAGATACAAAGTTACAACAATACACGTTTAGTTGAGTTATATAGTGTTCATGTTCACTGGACATTTGCATGATTATATATAATATTGATTACTGAAGAACTCGTATAATTACGTAATAGATGAACTGAGTATTGAACTGAGTTCATAAAAAGGTCGATGTCGAAGGAGAAGGATAGTTTTTTGAGAGTGGATATCAAGGTATTCATCATTGCACTAATTAATTATACATTAAAGCCAGGTACACCAATGTAGGTACCTATAATATAGTTTTTGTACCGAACATCCTTGATAGGTATTATATCTTTGAACTCCTTTCTGTCTGTTCCAGTGTTGAGAAAAATTTTAATTGTGACGCTTCTGGCATGGGAATAAACTTCTTAATTTTTAAATATAACGAAGTGCAACTGACTGCTATCATTTTCATACTTTACATATATCTTTCAACATTATAGCATCATTCCATGTTATCAAATCAAGTCATTCAAGGTACGTGCAGCCATTTTCATTTTCAATGACTAAGACGTAACAATGTGCAATGAACAGAATTTTTGAAAAACAATGAACCTTTTTTTATATATGTAAATATAATAAATATTGTAAATACTCCAGTCCATTAGTGTTTTATTATTGCACATTCATTCATGAATTGAATTTTGACCAAATAAGTTGATCTTAACACTTTCCGTTTCTTCAGTGAACTTAATATTTCGACTAAATAATATCTATGTGCTAATGGAACCTGCTACACCAGAGGAACTGTTACTCCTTCAAAAGGTGGTTGATTTGACTTTGATTTTCTATTGTTTTTATATGCATTATTTCCAATTGAAAGGAAAATTAAAATGGATTTTTTAAAGTTGCGCTACAACATTAAAGATTTGAAGTTATGTGAAGAAGCTGAAAGTAATATGAGCCTTATAAGATGGCTTCGAGGTATCTTTCACTCATTCTAGTCTTTCATATTATATTTACGAAAATATCATCTACAATAAAAAGGAATCTGAAATGATATTAACATAATAATATTAATTTCTATTAGCAAGATATTTAAAGATCACCGAGGCAGAGAAGTTACTGAGAAAGGTAAGTGATTGTGTTAAGACTATGAAAGTTTCAAAAGCAAGAATGCAATTATGATAATGAAGAAATGTATTCCTACTCAGCATTTGGAGTGGTACGATGAACAAAATATGTGTGACATTTTGTTGTACCAGCCTCCGAACATAGTTAAAACGTACCTGCCACACAAATGCTCTGGATATGACAAGAAAGGATGTCCAAGTAAATTAAAAATCCGTTTCTTAACACTGAGTTCTATAAAAACGTTGAAATTACAAATATTTATACGTTTTTTTTCAGTTTTAATATACGAATCAAAAGAACTGCAACACATCCCTGATTTAATGAAAGCTGGATTTAAAGACGACTTTATTCGCTACAATCTTCAAAAATTCGAAATTAATGGATACATGATGAGAAGACAAACACAAAGAATGGGAGTTGACTATTTGGTCCAGTATACTTGTATCATCGATTTAGAATATCTCAACTGGACACATTTGAAGTGCTTAGAATGTAAGCTTAAAATCACCATTTTTCCTAAAATTATATTCTCAAAGTATTTCTTGCATTTGTTAATATCCTTTGGAATTATCTATTGATTGACACCTACAAATATTTCCGCACCCCCGCAGCCATTAGTGCTTTTCGAACGTTGGCCAAATATCTCGCAGAAAGTTATGTCGAGACAGCTAATACTTTTATTGTCATTAATAGTAAGTAGATTTTCTTATAGTTTTAGTAATTTTCGTACCAAATAATTGGCTACAACTACAAAAATAACTTCATTTTCTTTATTCCTTAGCTCCAAGAATTTTTACATTAGCATTTGCGATCGTAAAGCCATTTGTTTCTGAAAGAACTCTTAGTAAATTGCAGCTATTTGGTTCGGATAGAAAGGAGTGGATCAAAGTGATATCAGAAATAGCATCGGAAGAAGAATTACCTAAGAAATATGGAGGAATTTTAGCGGATGATTATAATGTCAGAGCTTTTCTTTCTTCCCCACTCTTTCTTCAATGTCCATGTAAAATATTTGGTCTTTTTCTTTTAGATTTTGCCCACTGCCAACGAATGCATCCCGAGAAAACGTGGAAGCTGCTAATCATGGAAGATAACTATTTAGATATTATTTTTTAAAAGTGGTAAAAAGCCTTGATTTATGTACTGTAAATATATGTACATACTTTTAGAGAATTAATATATATTAATATAATATAAAGTCCAATACTGTAAATGTAAACAATTATTAATCCTATTCTTATGTATTGTATGGACATAGAGAGTCAAAGTAGTGAACTAATCCATAAATGCAGTTATATAATCCACATGTGAATGAAGAACAGAATAATTTTTTATTCCGGTCAATGCTACACTGTTTTAACCTGTCAGCCTTCAGTCTTCGCTCTTTGTCATTGTGTTGATTTTAATTTGAATAATTATATTTAAAATATATAAGTATCTGTAAGGTAAAATCGTGAGATCAAAGGGCAATTGCATTTATTTAGTTAATGTCATTACATATTATTTTGGTTTAAGCATGTACACATCGTTCACATCCACATAAGTCCTTAAAACTAATTATGATTTAGGGCAACTCAATTAGCAAAATTTGTAAGACAGACTGCAGACATACAAGATATAGCAATGGAACAACACTATAGACCAATCAGAGAGAAACAACTAATAATGGGTTAAACATTTTTAAAGAAGTTGATATTATGTATATACCTGCACATAACATAACAAATGAAATAGTAAGAAAAGTTATGCTTTTTATTAATGTATCTTAAAATAATGGTCAGAGAGTACATAATACATAAGTATAGTTTTCGTTATGGTTCTGCTGAGTGCACTACTTATTCTGCCTGTAATCTCCTATATGGTTTGAGTCTTTAAACACATAAGCAATTTGCAAGCTTATTCTTGAATTCATACATTGAAAGTATGCAAGAAGACTCTACAAACAGGTTTCTTTTTACGCTAGTGCACAAAAAATGAAATGGAGGTGAGGTAGCCGCGTCTGAGAGTGAACTGAAAGCTAAGAGTTCATCTTTCTTATTATTCCTATAATAATATCTCCCTAATTCTCCCTGTGTACTTATCTATATCTTTTGCACACGTAATCTAATGCATTGCGTGCAGTAGTATTCATCTATCACGAAATCATATGTAGCTTTAGCTAGCATTGAACTTGATTTCCCTTGGCATTATTTTCTATGACCATATAATACTATTGCAATTATCATCCTTAATTCAAGGTAAGGAGGCAGCCAACTACTTGGCTATAGCCTAATCAAAATCAGTTCCAACACCACAAAACACAAAGCATTCTACGGCTTATTCTCCATTATATAATTCCGACATTTTGCTTCTTTTACGTGGAAACTTTCCTCTATGTACAATATCTGCAAAAACTCTTGCTCCTACCTGTGCTTTGCAATCTTTTTAATTTTAAGCCTTATTCAATCTGTATATCTTGATATAAGACCGTGATCTTGATAGTTCATATAATGCTCCTAATACATATAAGAAATAAAATCAGTTTCAACTACAAGGATTGCATATTAAAGTCATATTTCATATAATGCCTACCTAAGGCAATTAAGTACAACAGTCGACTGCTAATGCTGATATATGGTCTAAATGTTTTATATGTGTATAATTTCTTTTTGTGCTCTCTCAAATGTTACAAGAATTTTTTTTAATACTTTAATGTAGCCTTAATAAACATCATACGATATTATTTGCACTAAAAGATTTAACAAAGGGCAAGGATTAAGGATATGCATGCAATATCATCATCAACTAAACTTGGGATTATACCTATGCTAGAACATCTCCTATCTTCTTATACTATTTGAAATGTGTTTGTATACACAAAGAGAAGAGCTGTGAATGAATACTTGAATACTGTTGTTACGAATCGCAAATAGAGACAGAAACACAGAATAGGTACCTAGCTAACAAAATACTGATAGAGAATTATATGAGCACTAAACATATTATAGCTACCTATTATATTCACAATTTGCGTGAAGTCTAGTCTGTCTGTGATGGTGTATTGTGATAAAGCAACAATCAAATTCAACTAGCTACCTATAGTTAATCTCTACTCAATTACAATTCGTTGACTTTGAAGAAAACTTTCGGATTTCTATTTTTGTGCGTCGCGACCTTACCTAAAATCTTACTCTCTCATCAAACAATTTCATTTCAAATTTCACTAGCCCAATTTAGTGTGAGAATAGAACCTTCTATTAACAAACGTGAACTATTTATATCAATATTAGGTCTTGAATGCTAAGATATTATACGTTATTAGAGTTTGTAATTTTCTAATGAATAAGAATTTAAAAGGAATACAATTCATCAACCAGAAAGTAGTCAAATTCGGAATGTAGAGTTGTGCAAGTGTGTCGAGGAATGTGCAGAGTGCAGAAGTACAGTTCATCCAATTTGCATTTCGTCTGCTTCTCCAATCCGAAGAAGGATGTTCCTTTCGTAGCTGTAGTCTGTGAGTCTGTGTTTGTAGTAGCGTAAAAGTGTGACTCAATATATTCATTCAGCTATGCTGTGCACTTCTATAGGACTAGATTGTTAAATGGACAATCTTCAACAGGTGTGTGTCCTTTATAGTTCGCTGATTGGTAGGAGTTTTCTAAGACAGATCTAACAGCAAAACTTTAGCGAACCGGTTTCGCAAATATTGTTGTTGCGGTTTATTGAAATAGTTGTGCATCTGAAGATTATAAAGTTACAAGACCCACTAGATTATTACATTATAAGGATGTGCATAATATTATGACGACTAAGACGTTTAATACACACAGCAGAAATGCATGACTTGAATAGGAAACATGAATTTAAAGTTACGGTACATTAGTTGCATTATTGCAACCTTTTTCACGAAATAGATTGTGATCGGTTAGTATCACATCCAAACAACTGCAAGGAAAACTGTCGGCTGTGAGTGAGCCATACTGTTTATAATTTACAACTTAAATTACTTTGAACTTAGCAGGATTATGCCATTTACCTGGATTGGACGTAGCTCAGACATCTTTTCTTCATTGCAGGTTTAAAATCAAATTTTTTCAAGACATTGGCCATTTAAATAAAGGGGGATCTTGAAAATCTCTGGAAAATGGAACCGATCAGCGAAAAAGAACGGGCAATACTAAAAATGGTAATCAGAAAAACAGTCATTTTATACTTAGACATCTATAACTATGAAATCATACTTGCTAATATATGTCTGTCTTTATACAAACAAATCCAATTCTTTGGCGAAAAATATTTTTTTATTACTGTAATAGTTTATATTATGGATAATTTTGCAGTTTCGGCATCAAATAAGTGATGTAGAACTGAATTCTGAAGAGGCTGAAGATAAAAATTTAATACGATGGCTAAGAGGTATCTTTCACTAATATCATAATATATCATAATATAATATTCTCTCACTAATATACAAGGATAAGTTTATTTCCAGAGAAAATGGGTAACTTAATTTTTGTGTGCATTTTTAGCAAGGGACCTTAGTGTCTGTAAAGCAGAGACAATGTTCAGAGAAGTAAAACCGAAATCACAAATTTTTTACTACCATATATACGTATAATATATATACTTACGTGGTTATATCCGACAAAAACTTAATTTTTAAATATATTTTCTTAAGGACAGAGAATGGAGAAAAAAGAATTCAATTGACTCTATTATGGCATGGGAGCCGCCTTCCTGGATGTCGAAGCAATACCCGTACCGTTTATGTGGCCTGGATAAATTCGGTGTGTGCTCACGTTATTTTACTCCATGATTTTTATTGTAAATATGTAAAAATGAATGAAAACATTATTTAGGGTGTCCTGTTGTCCATGTACCATTTGGAAAATGGGATGTCAAAAAAGCTATCGATGAAAATTTTCAAAAAGAATTCCTGCAAATGTCTTTTCGATATTTCGAGTCTGTATTTCGATATATGAAAAATGAGTCAAAGAACAAAGATAATATAGTACAGTTTGTAATGATTTGGGATATGGAATCTTACAATTATCGGCAATTATCTTCTATGAAAAGTAAGGACGACCACAGTGTTTCTATAAAAATGGATTATACTAAAAGCATTTGTTTATATATACATTATACCTAATTTGATTTTTAGCAATGCAAACGTGTATGACTGTTTTAAAATGGTAAGAAATCTGAAGACGCAATCTCCACCTGAATATTATTATTCCATTAATTAGCAATAATTATTTAATAGTCAATAAATAACCAATAATTGTTATTCATTTCAGCTTTGATCAATCCTACCCTGAAACATTAAAGAGGGCTTTTGCAGTGAACTGTAAGGATTTATAGTTATTGAAAAAATTGTCAAAACTGTTGTGATAAATTATAATTCTAAAAATTGTAAAGGTTCTTTCCCTATTCATTTCCTAGGTCCTCCAATTTTCACTCTCTTTTACCGAATCCTATCACCAATGGTTTGTGAGAAAACAGTTCAAAAGTTACGCATACACAGCACGAACTCAGCCAAACTTCGTCCTGAACTTTTAGAGTTGATGCACCCGGAGGATTTTCCAGCAAAATATGGTGGCTGTGGCCGCTTTTCCACTAATGTATGTAAATACTGTAAATAATAATGATCACGAATTAAATATAATTAATATTAACCATAAATTAGAATAGAAAAACTAAGAAAAATGACATTTCACAATGAAACTTGCAGCTTCTGGAAACGGAAATCTCCCCTTTGGGAACAAAGGATGAAAATTGTGCCAGCTTTGGAACGGTTTCGTCTAGTGATTTTGAAGTTGAAGATTTTCTAAAGGCCAGGGTAGAAGCCAGATCTACTTTGAAAATAGATTACGATGTGAAACAATCTAATTCTTTACTAAGGTGAAAATCTCAGAAAAGTTACTCCGTCCGTTCACATATTAATATTCAAATAAATGCAGTATAAAAACTAATAAAATAATAATGGAAACAGTTGGCTATTTAAAATGGAATGTCACGATATCGGGTTTTTCGTAACTCATGAAGATGAAAAAGTAGCTGAATACCAACGATTTGAACAAAATGAAGAGGGGCATTGCGGTTCCATAGTTTGCCAAAAAGCTGGAAAATGTAAGAAAATAATAAAACTGACAAAACTAATAAAATGATATTGGTAAATTCGCTGACTACATACCGGAAGTTTTAGTTTTTTATGAATTGTAAAATTAAATGTAAATACTTTTAGATACCTTGACCTTTGACAACACCTACAGCCGACTTCGCTCAAAAACACTCTACTATATCGTTAATGTGACTGCTATGGAATGATACAATTATTACTGATTGTTATTACTAGTAGTTTTTGATAAATAATAAAAGAAATGATTTCGTGATATTTATACAAAACAAAAGGCAGTAGATTAAAAATATTTCAAATTGCGTAGTACATCATAACGTGAAAAGTTTATTTCCTTGGTTAGCGAAAAGACTTCAGAATTTTGTATGTGTTATACTATACTGTATTACAATACAAAGTATCGAAATACAGACTCGAAATATTAGACAGACATTGTCAGGAATTATTTTTATATGTATTGTTGAAAACGACACGAACATGTTAGCAGCCACCCCGAGATCCACCTTTTTTCCCTCCAGCTCTGGCCTTTCGCTTTTTTGGAGCTGCAGTCTTCCGTTTTTTTGCTCCCGATTTCGCGCACGAAGATCTTGAGGAAGATGCCTTCCTTTTCTTCGCAGCTCCGCCGGCGGGTTTTCTTCCTCCTTTCTTCGACCCACCACAGGAGGATTTAGCGGAAGACGCCCTCCGGCTCTTCGATGGGCCTCGGGAGGACTTTCGTCCTCCTTTCCTCGACCCACCAGATGAAGATTTTCCAGACGCCTTCCGGTTCCCTTTCTTTGACGGACCACTGGAAGATTTTCTTCCCTTCTTGCTCCCAGCACATGATTTATCTTTGCCAGATCCTTTGGTTGAGCCACTGGAAGCATTCTTGGTAGAGCCTTTGTCAGATGCCGATTTGCTCGGCTTGCAACAGGATTTATCCGCAGAGGGCGTTTTTGTAGCACTGGGTTTCTTATTCTCTTTGGACCTGTAAATAATTCAAAATTAATGATTAGAAATAGGAACAATTAATTATGATTGGTGGTTAGCTTGTTTTAGAGAAATGCAACATTTTTTCCGAAAAAAGGACTGGGAACTGGGAATAGATATTTGACAATAATAATAATAATAGTTGATAATAATAAATAATACTTTTTATCCTTCGGAGGACAGGCTACTCCCTTTTTGTCACCACCGTAGAACGAACCACATTTGTTAAGGATCTTGCCTGTAAATATAGAAAAATATAAATAGTATCATTACCAAAAGGAAAAGAAATGAAGAAATGGAAACAGGAGTTCGAAGCTTTTCTTACATTTGTCGCAATGACCGCAGGAACAGTTGGTTCCGTCACCTTCCGGTTTTCGGTCCATTTTCTTGGGTAGAAGAGGACGTGATAAAACGAAATTTTATGCTGGAGAAATGACTAGAAAATTAGCAGAAAATGAAGAACGTCCCCACTGTCAAATGTCGAAATCTTTACAACATCGGAAAATCAATGTGCTTGTTTATCATTTTGGTATTGTTGGTTACCCCGACTCGTGATGTCACAGTCCCAAATGTTCATCACTATAACAATTTCATATCAATTTATCACTTTTGGGAAATTATATTCTCATATAGTTGTGGACCAAGAAAGACATTATTGATCTCCACGGACTTGTAGATTGTTCCTCCACAATGCCAGAGCGTTATTACTAGCTTTCATTTCTATTTCGAAGATATAACTGTTTTTTTGAAAAATGCAGCAATTTCTCCCAAAAATAGTATGCCATTTTTCCATGTCATACTACATGGTGGATGTTATGAGACTCATTGAAAATACCTGCCCGTCCGTGGCAACAAACCAATATAATATGCCAATAATATTTCATGCGAGTTTCATTTTATGACTCCTAGTTGTTTTTCTTGAATATTTTTAAATGTCCATGGAAATTTTCCTAATAGGAGAATTGCCGAAAACGACATGAGCGGCAAGTAGAATATTTTCGGGGAAATAGGATATGCATGAAGAATATTAGGATGAAAAGTCAAATAATAGTAGTATTTATTTGGACCCATAATAATTAATTATAAATAGTTGATTTTTAAGATACAATAATCTTCATTGACACGTGTGCAGTTGCAGTTTGCAATGCACTGGTCATTTCTTCACGAGTAGTCATAAACAAAGCTTTCAATCATCTAAGTTTTCCTTATACCTAACGTCTTATAATATTCACATATTTACAAGTACTTACGCAAATACGAACGTCATCATATTATTATCTGCAGATTACACATGTACAGAATTATGTACAGCAAAAAAGTTATATTAATGGTATATGTACACAGGCTATTATTATGTATATTAATAGATCGACAAGTTAGGCTGATGGCCTTGGTTCATGGCCATCACTCATACGAGTATTGAGCTCAGTTGTCTGTAATGTTATATTGGTTGGGCAGAAAATTCTTGAAGAAGAAAGGTCATCTGGCAAAGAAACCGGTACTTAAGTACATCATATCTATTTACATTTATACATGCAGTATCTTTAAATTATTTCTCAGAACATTTAGGTACGTACACCCTGCAATAATGTAAAGGTAGAACCTTTGTTCAAATGCGATAACAGTTACAATACTTATTACAAATCACAGAACCAACTGAGAGTCTCCTGAGGTTTCCTCCTTCAATAGCAACATATTTCAGTCTTCTTCTAAGTTTCCTTGTTTCATCACTGTTGCGTTTTATTCCACAGTAAAACTAATTATAGAATGGTTTTATCAAACCGTTAGTGCTCCAATTTATTAGTTCCGCTTTTCCGTTCCAAGGGAATTTACTTCCTACAGATTTTTCAGTGCTGGGCTGTTCTTCTGTAGTATTATATGTCCTATTGGCTTAGGTGTGCGTTTTTAATTTTTAGTTTTGATTTGCTAGAATCATGGCATTACCATCATCTGAAGAAAAGCAACTTATTGTAAAGGTATTGATATCTTTAAAGATCTATTTTTTGGATTAGTATCTTTCTAATTCTTTAGCATCAGTGTAAATTTTAAGCGTGTTACAATGTAAACATATTTTTTCAAGTGCATGTAACATATCATTCTATTTCTTACACAAATATAGCTCAGAGAGAAGATCAAAGATTTGAATTTAAACGATGAAAAGCAAAGTGATATGGACCTCGTCCGATTTTTAAGAGGTAAGAAATATTTTAACTTTCAAAAAAGAAATGTTTACTCGAAGCTGTGAATTTTGTAGAAATTCTAACTTTGTGACTATTTACTTGTATAGCCAGAGATTGCAATCTGAATAAGGCTGAGGATATGTTTAGAAAGGTAAAACATTAAAACATACGAATTAAGATAACATAATGACAGTGAGTAGTGAGTAGTGTACATTAATTCATTACTTATTTTCCATTTTCTAGCACATTTCTTGGGTTATCGACAATAGTATTGATAAAATTATGTCGTGGGATCCTCCAAAATTCTTTCATGATGAGTATCCGTACGAATTATCAGGCTACGACAAACAAGGCTGTCCAAGTAAAAAGCTTTTTTAATGTATTTGTTTGAAATTAGATGTACACTTTAGTTCTTAGTGTAAAAATGTATATTGTTTAATAGTATTCATCTGTCCATTTGGGATTTGGGATGTTCGAAAAATTTGTGACATGAAGGAAAAGCCAAATTACATAAAATATGTGGACCAGATTTTCATGAAAGTCCTGAGATCAATGGCCCTGAGTACTACCAATAACAATACACCTATTACGCAATTTGTAGCAGTTTTCCTTCCCGACAACTTGCAAGCTTTCAGACAAATGAGCTCAATTCAAGGTAAGAATGCGCAATTACAATTAAAAGTAATTGTTACATAGTAGAAAAAACGTCTTATACTATGTAGCATGGTTCTTAGTATGTTTTTGCAATAATTAGTCGAGAGTAATAAACTAAGTGCATATGATCGTTAGTCTGAAGGAGATTAATCTCAACAGTTCTCTTAATTGTAACTTTTTTCTTGTGTGGATAGCCGTGGACGCTGTTTTAGAGACTGTTAAACGTTTTGAAGGTAAATTAAAGCATTTCTATACAAAAATATCGAAGAAAAAGTACAAAGTGTATTTTACTTGAAGCAAATGAATATTAAATCAGTTAAAATGAATTTTGTATTTAGCTAATCATCCAGAACGGCTTAAAGCAGCTTTTGTCATAGATGGTAATTAACAATTGACATAATAATTGAAGTGTTATTTTGAATGTATAATATTAGTGAATTGTAAAAAAGTTATGATATTTTATTTTTAAAGCACCAAGACCATTTTCTATTATATTTTCTGCAATAAAACCGCTGTTAAATTCACGGACATTGGGGAAAGTGACAATTGCCTGTACTGAAAGCGATTGGAAACCAAAACTCTTTGAAATTGTTGACCCTAGTCAAGTTCCGAAGCGGCTCGGAGGCACAGGCACCTCCTCAATTAGTGTATGATGAAAAACAAATTAATAATACATACATAGCTTCAAAACTATTTCGTACTAATAAATAATTTTCGAAAATCTCAGTTTTTCAATGAAGAAAAAGGCGGAGTCATGAAATATCTGAAGGAGAAAAAGATTGTTCAGCAAAAAGAGCTTGAAGGCTTCCTGCAGGTCAAAATAGAGCCTGGAAAGAAATTCCAACTGGATTATGATGTGGAAGAACCTGGAAGTACCATTGTGTAATAAGAATAGCTTACTTACGAATTAACTAACAATCTTAATTTCTTTAAACATGTAACAAAAAATGATTTGCAATTCGCAAATATCTAGGTGGACATTTAAGACAGATGGCTATGACATTGGCTATTCAGTATTGTTTGAAGATAAAAATGAAATTGTTCCTTACGAACGAGTGGACACTCAAAAAGAAATTCAAACTGGAAAGATGCTCTGCAAAAACTGTGGAAAATGTAAACTCTTTTCTTAAAGAATTCTGTTACATAACATTTGTAATACTTACCCAAATTACAAGAGCGAGCATGACAAAATGACTAATGTTTTTCATTTTTCCGAATTTAGATTCCATTATTTTTGACAACACCTACAGCAGACTGAGATCTAAAGTGTTACAGTACAAAGTAAGTTTACTGGAAGCAATAAACAATTTCGACGATCAGTATCAATCCACATTCCTGTAAAAACAAAGATTTTCAGTTCATTCCTTATCCCTTACCATGTGCAATGTGATCAGTGCATAGATTAATATGGTGTATAATATGTCAATATCTTTCTAAGTACCTACCTACTTCACGAGTTTAAAATATTTTTCTATTGTCGTATTTACTGATGTACTCTTTTTTTAAGTGAAATATTTGTCTTTGTGCAAATTGTATACGCAGTATACCTACGTGTAACTTGAACTATCCTATTTGGCATTTTTAACTGGTGTAGACAGATGTAATGTAAGTTAGTATGAATATCAATCTATGTGTATATTATTTATAAGTAAATCTTAATGTATGTATTATCGGTATCATTCGTGTAGTAATGAGTATTCTATGTAGTCAGGTGTTTTGCTAAATGAGTAATACATGAAATGATGAGCTATAAAGTACAGTATATTGTCTTCTTTTTGCATCTATAATTTACATGAATTTTATTATTATTCTGTATCACTACTGTATATATTTATATCCATGTAAATTGTTTCTGGACACTTACACACGCGACGGGGCGGGGGAAGAATAGTGAACATCTATTTATATCCTTCTGTAAGTATGTTTAAATTGCATCGTATGATAATAAATACACTCAGATCGTTAGGATCGAGTTCTTTCCAGTTTTAGTACAACTTGTTAAAAATTGTTAAAGTGTGTTTCCTCTCCTAAATTTGTGGTGTCATTTCCGAAGAGTGAAACAAAAAGCCATGAAGTCAAATTTTCTGTCAGTTCAATAGCAGTTGGTCGATTGAGCATTGTATTTTGTATTTATGTAAGAAGCTATAAGTCACAGACTGTAGAGCAGGTACTTCTTTTAAAAAGAAGTGCATCCAGAGTGACTCCAAAGTATCCTGAAAACGTCATCCAAATAAAAAATATGTTGAAACATGCAAGACTTACGTCTGTCTGGACTACATGCATTAAACTTAAGACATACCTAATTACTAATTAATATACAGTGACGCAACTGAGAAGTTTAAAGATGCAATATAAAAGTTTAAATAACCCACTCACCTTCATTAATCTTTTGCCAATCTCAGGTAAAAACAGCATGCATATATTTATTTAGAACTTATTATTACAGCGATTCAAGTTAAATATTTCATATTTAACGTAGTGTACTAGTGTACATCTCTGGGAATTCTTTGCTAATTACATACATAAATACTTGCAAAACACAAAGAAAAACTTACATATTATAGATTACAACTAAATTGCCTACTACAAACGAGCAATCTAAACTTTTATTTTTATTCGTGTACCCGTGATAGTTTATTCCCATGTGCTAACATTTTATAATGAATGTACAAACCAAATCACCGAAAGAAGATTGCGATAGAAAAAGATTCATACAAACACGAAGCATCGAGCAGCGAGAAAAATGAGATGTAAAAATCTTTGCATCAAATGTTAATCAGAGCAGGAGTATCCAAGAAAAAATGGGCGTGTCATAAATTCTGTGGAGAAACCTCTCATGGAATTCTTCAAAGTATTAGCTACACACTTGCATTAGTGGCATAGTATGCTACTTATATGTACTAAGGCACCAGCATGATTTATTTGAGACGGTAGTTTGGAAAAACCGGAATCGACGGAATCATGTTTTTACGGACATTCATTTAGCATCCTCAGACACAATTCTCGTTAGTTGAATTGAACGAAAGTATTACACAATCATGAAGGAAATGGACACAGATGCTGGATGTATATCAAGTACCACGTTGTTTCACCCCAGAATTTCGGCTATGCAATCAGCCAAATAATGACGAGTGATGACCAGTTCCAAGAAGAATTTCATAGCTCATTTTGTCTATAGTAATTTAACACTTTTTCCTGGAGCCACAAAGAGTTCATTTTCTTTTCAGTCAGATTTACTGCTCCAGGAAAACTTGCTAATGATAAAAATCCGAAACTCGTGGCTGTATACGTAAAGGTAATTTTTCAAGTAAAAACAAAATCTTGCAATTGATTTTTTTTATCTAAAATGATCTTTGCTACGCGAGTAGCATACTTAAACACTAGGTACATTTACAATTACCTCTCTCATTTCGTACATTTTAAAATGATTGCCATATTTAGTGCTCATTTAGTTAGACAGATGAGTTTTTCTGGACAAATATACATGTAAAAATGTGAGTTAATTGCTACCTGATCGTATGTATATGCAGACCTGAAAAACATTATAACATGTGGCACAGCACAACAATTATAACATGTAACATGTGTAACACAATTCTTTGTGTTCATATAAAAATAATTGACAGCTCAATGCACTAGGCACTTTTTTCGTTGACGTTTTAAGAAAAATGAAGAGGATTAAAATAAATCGTTCTACTCGTGAATACTAAAATTTAAATCTTTGGTTTCTAACTTTCGAAATCGCGTACTCAAGTTGGGATGTTATTTGGAACGAGTTTTTTAAGTTTTTTCTTAGGGTAAGCACAATTACACAATTTGCTGAACTATTTCGCATATTAATTAAGTAGCAATATATTAATTTAATTTTGGAAGAACGCATCCTGCCCTGCCATGATGTGGTCTGCAGTCTGCGTTATTTAGGATCATGTACGTAATATCGTAATAATTAATTACTTGTCTGGGTCTGAATAATATAAAATAGTTTCCTTATATTATTATTTCTTTCTTGTATTTTTTGTTTTTTAATCCTGTACCTGTGATTAAAATACATAAGTATTTATTTTCTGCTACGTTTCTTTTGTGAGAATATCTTTGTCCCTGAACTTGGTTAGATTAATAAACATTATAATAATATGTAAGATGTAATGAAAACCACAAGCTATTTTTGCATACCGAATGTGAAAATGTGAATACCAGTAAAGCTAATGACAAAGACACACTAACGTCAATGAGACATCTAATGTAAACAAACAATATGCAAATTATCATCATATTTCTCAGCAAGTACGACTGCCAAGTCACACAAGTTCAGGAGTGAGGAATCTGAGAAGTTGTATGCTGAAGGTATTTATCTGACTAGCTTCAACTTATCCTGAGAAAACTTTTGTATTTGTACGGAATGCTGTAATTGAAACGAAATGAAACTAGTGCACCAAGAAAAAACTAAGTAAGAAATCATTGATCACTTTGTAATCTATAAGCTCACCACATTTTGTTTACATTTCATGCATGTCTCATTCAGTAATCTGTTTAACGTTCAGGGTTTAAAAGTACGTTATCATCAAATGCAATTTTAATGTTACTAGCCTCTATAGGTGTGTTACAGTTTTTGTGCATAGAAAAATACCCGAAACACAGCAATAATTTTTGAGAAGGGCGAAAAATAAAAACTGGTCCTATATAGTCCTGTATTCAATCGCGACTTTATGCGAGACAAGTTTTTTTCGAATAAAACCGGTCAACTTGTTTTTCAGCACAAGCAACCTACAATTTCGTTTAGAGAACAGCTACATGATGCATTCTTGCATTTTAAAAACTTGTCCCCTCTTACCTCTTTAATTCCTCACATCACAACAAACTCAAAGTGGTGTATAGACACCTATGTATATCTATATTATTTTTACAATTCATATAAATGCGAGACAGAATAAAAATTCAAAGAAGAATGTTAGATCCACGTGAATATTTAATCTGGGCCATTTTATAAGTCCCTTACTAGTACAGTGACTGCTAGTGGAGTAATGTACAAAATGATACCCCTGTGATGCACTTGGCATTTGGTAAACGGATATTAGTAAAAATTGGAGTGAAAAGCAAGTTTTTGTTGGGAAATTCACTAAATCTTATTCTTTTACATTCTGTTTAGCATAAATTATTATTAATATAGTCATCTGCGTAATCTTTACATAGATTTACGTACATGAAGTTGATTAGTGTAAAAATATTCTCACCTTACATAAAAACAGGATTTATATATACACATTACCACAATAAAATATAATGCTAGCAGTAAATAAGATCAATTAGCAGTAATCTGCCAAATCATAAACACTGCACACCATATACACCATATATGCTACATATAATATGTCTATATATCATAATAATTATAAGTAAAGGTACAAGTATTTTAGTAACATAATCCGCATGTAAGTGAAACCATGTGGTCACTGCATATTTTCTAGTTTCACAACTTTGAAGTCTGCGTAAGAGTCAAAAAGAAACTCCTGCGTCAGACTGAGAACAGATTTTTTCAGATCGACTTTTACGTGTTCACTACAAATGATTGTTATTAGGCGAAGGAAAACCTGGAGGAAGTCATTAGGCATTTAGTCCAATGTTAAACTTAGAGAAATATAGGCACGTAGACTATAATTATAATATTATCATGTTAAAATTTAGAATGATTTATTTGTTGGATATGTGCAATAGGCATAAGCATAAGATTAATAATACTGATATTGATATCTTTTATATCATCTTTCTATGGATCATAACATTGCATCATCAATTGCAAGTGGCTAATATAATTCTTACACCATTAACGAGTCCCCTTCGAGATTCATTTCGAAGTTTTTGCTAGTTTGCGTGGATTTTTGAGATTCAAGAATTTCCATACACAGAATTGTGGGTAAAAACAAAATCCAATTATAATATATGCGCATACTTCTATATTGCATGTTACCGACACTAAAAAAATATACTTAGATTACTTTGTTTACTGCTGGAGTAATAGTTCTGGCTTCTATAGATGTTTTCGTTTTTCACAAAGGGTAATGTCCATTAAAAAACTTATTTGTCGATATTATAAAAGCAGTTAAATTGTTGGTAAAAACGATGTTTGCTTGCACCATAATATTATTTCACTATTTATAATATCACGGGAGAAATAAACCACTGAAACACGGACATAACTAAGTTGCGTCATATCAAATTGGGTTGTTCGTAAGATTTTTCTCATTATTAAACTAAAATTCCATTTTTTCCTCAAATGGGTATAAAAGATTTAAACATTTTATTACAAATAACATTTTTTGAAAATTGTGCTCCTCTTTCGGGTAACTTTGATTTTTTCTATTTTAAATTGAAAAATTCATTTTATTTGTACCTCAGGAACAAATGCACATTTGAACGCAATATCACAAACTAAATGGGTAGAAAACAGCCTATTTTTGAAAATATCTATACCACTCCCCCAACATGGTTACTTTTGATTTCTCTCATATTAAATTAAAACTTCATTGCATTCTCTAAAACACTAATTCGAAATTTGGACACACTATTACAATTAGAATAAGGGCTTCATGAGTTATAGTACAGACAGACGGACAGTTCTTTTCCCATAAAGTTGCTTTTAGAACTTCCTTTGCATTCCGTGACAGAAAACTGAGACAAATGTATGTAATACTAAACTAACTGTCTATTTATATGTAAACATTATTCATGCAATGCAATGGGTCGTTTTGGTACAAGTATGTATTATTTATGTGTTTTTTAAGGGAAACACATTGCCTCATAACACGTAATCCGACCAAAAAGCGGTTTGTAGACATGCAATACATTTTCATTTGAAACAACATGGGAGTAGAGCATATTTCTATTGTAACAAACATTATCCGATACTTTCTTCGTAAGAAATGTAACTCTTTGCGTGTAACCGACAGGAGAAGAGTCCTCTAAGCCGTATCATCCCCTACTCGCTACATTGTGTATCAACATCATAAAAGCAAAATGGTATTTGTTGTAGTTAGCATTCACAGTTGCATTTCAGCATCCGAAAGAGCCACAGAGCAAGAAGGACTATATAAACCGGCTTCAGCACCAACATTTAGAGTCTCAAGTTAATCTCAGTCTCACTCAAACACTCATTACTTATCTGTTCCATTCACCTGGACGTTTTATACCTAACTTACCTCATCAACTCAAGTTTATTACACTAAAAGTTTTGCCACAACGCTTTTCATTCAGAAAGCCAAAAGGTGGAAACAGATTTGCCCTCCTTTTACTTTTGGACATCATTTCATTGATTTAAAGGCTAGAGGAAAACTCCCGATTCTCATTTGAAACTTGTCTGTGGATTCTAGACACTTATTTTTAGAACAAGTAAAGAATATAATAAATAATTTACACCTCATTATAATAATTTTTAATTTGTATGCATGCACATATGTAAATTGATAATGATAGCTCCAAATAGATTCAAGTTCATTACCCATCAATTTCTGACATCGAATTAATATTAGTATTGTGTATTTTTTTGGATAACAGATTGAAAATGGCTAAACCTCCATCAGAGACAGAACAGGAAATTTTGGTTAAGGTAATGTGAAATATACCACAGTTTAATCCTTTTAAGTTGCTATTGCTGAGAAATGGTTAAGACATAAATAATGCTGATATCCGAGAAGTATCTTTCACGAGGGCGAAATCTTGTGTTAAATACAAGAATATTTTATAAACCGTTGTAAACGAATGTAATAAAGAGGGAACAGACAGAGTCTGTCATTTCCATAAAGAGAAGCTAGAAGTTAATCTTTTTTGTTTGGAAAGACGTGAATTGGGGAACGACGTTAGAGTGCGCGAAACGAAATGACTCCACATTCCTTTGACATCCATGACTAAAAGTGAGCAGGAATGAGGATGACACACACACAGACAGACAGACAGAGTCCAACCTTTCTATAAAGAGCTCACTGTGTTCCCTCTTAATAAAATGCGTGTTACAGCAATTACAGGTTACTGCATTGTTTTGGTAAATAGGGAAATAGTCATGCAGAAATTCTAGTTACTGTGATTCTACGGGGTAGCTTCTCTTCATTTTTTATAATCTCTAAACTTGTTAGGTAGGCTCAGTGTATAATTGGCAACTATAGAAAAAACTGATTCAATAAAAGGTTCTAAATATTCTAAATCGTTTTGTATATAAAATAAGTGAGAGGATTGTTTCATAGTGAATAGTAAACAGACTACCTACCTATGAGTTCATCCTCAATTCCTTACATGATAATTTCATTAGCATGCCTCTGGTTTGTTGTTATGTCGGGGATTGAGTACTTAGGAAGATTAGTTTCGGATTAGATTGAATAATAAGATTACTTAGTAGTGCATCATTGCACTTGCTGAGCTTTCTACGTAGCAAGTGATTCGTCAATTCCTCGAAAAGTATAAAAAGGAAATGTTTAAGCTGTTTACAGTAGGACTATCCCCATTCGCCATCCTGTTCCCGTTTAAAAAACTCTTTGCTAATCACTATTTCCTTAGAAGATTGTGTCTTCATCATTCATATGCACACAGAGAGTTCAATTCAGTGAAAAACTCGAGAAACTCGTAAGAAAATCAGAAAGTTCAAAAAACTCAGGATGTTGAAGTGACGTCACAAACGGAAATATCTTTCGTAGGAGATTCATAAAGGCAATGAGACAATAGATGAGAGTGCATCAAGGTATGATTACTATAAAGCTATGTGAGGTTCTGTCATGTCATGACATGAAGGACACGAATAAGGAGGTACTTAGATATAGAATAGAAAATTATAGGCAAGCAAACGGTTGTAACGACAGAGAAAACTGGTTTATCTTTCTCTAGATCCCATACCTGCAAAAAATGGCACAATACAAACAAAACAGTCATTGTCTTTGCAATTTACATCAAAGTTTTTAATGTCAGTAGTCCCAAAAAACCATTTTACGATACGAAGCATTGTTTCTGCAACTCTAAGTAAGAAATTCTTACTTTTGTATCTGTTTCATTGCTTCTTCTTGCGGCTTTTGATGCACAGGATGAATTGACACTGACGTGCCCTCATAAAATAAGCAAAGGGAGATTTTTTCGAATAAAAGAAGCAAAAAACGATGAAACCATTTTTAATTTTTGTAGTTACAAGAGGAATTAGGATCTCGGTTGCAGGATCATGCACGGACTTATATGTTATTTGTTAAGTTACTTAGAATCAGACAACAACATTGTGTAACACTGCGTAACCGATAATATCAAGCATTACTTAGTATTCATTTACGTTCTCATACGTACTAGTATTATGTGTGTATAATTATGAGATATTATTATATTCCATAGTTTTCACACATTGAAATTAATCTTTATTTCTTTTGTTTTTCATGGTTTTATTGCAGTTTCGCAAACAACTCTCAGACTTGGATTTGACCCGAGAAATATTTCAGGACAGACACCTAATTCGTTGGCTTCGAGGTAAAATCCACCTTTTTTCACAAAAACCTGCACTTACACTTTTGTTTTGTTATTACTAGTGTTAGTACATCTTGATATTATTTTTGATTTTTTTTGTTTTTGCGGATGTGCTTATCAGCGGATTGTTTTTTAAAGATGTAGCATACCGCTACAAGTTATAATTGAGCCGTTTTTTTATTTAATGGACTGGAAAATTGCCTGTTAAGCTTGTTATTTTCTGTGTTTCACATAACATTGCTACTGCTTTCACATAAAACCCATAAAAACTAGTCATTTTCCAATGTCTTCCAGTATGCTATCATACCTAATGAGATAGTAATACCCATTCATGACAATAAGTACCTAGCTACTATGAAGCAATTCGCGGGCGCTGTACACATGTGTAATAGAATGAACAAAGTGCAATTACATGTTTATTTCGTGCGTAGTTATTGTACTTTTGTTCAAGAAAAAGATAAAAAGGATATCTGGAAAAAAAAGCTAAAAAATTAAGTCATTGCTCGTTAAACAATCTCATTAAATACATTTCAAGATTTATTGTGAAGATTTGAAAATTGATGAATTGTAAATCCTGGATTAGTTTTACTTGATAAACAATTCAAATGTCCATAAACTTGAACTGGACGTGAGTGACTGCAAGTAGACTGCATAGAATGAACTTCTTACTGAAAGTTATTACTTTTTAATCTGCAGAGTGGAGAATGTTCAAACATTGAAATGGGCACATTTAGGTCCGAGAACAATGCAATGTAATTATTGTAAACGATAAAGATGTGATGTAACTTAAGGTTTTATGTATTTGTGTAAGTACACAGTACATAGTCATTCAAAAACAAGTTCCCAAAGCAGAGGAATGTTCAAATCTAAGACGTAAACTAGATAAAATTTAATGTTTTCAAAAAAAACTTGAGTTACAATGCACAAAATAGAAAATTCAAGTTCTAAATCGAAATAAAGGTTTGATTAAAGGAGTATTTTCCCAGGGAAATCTAAAATTCTGGTATAGAACACAAAGGAAAGATTTGCTTTTTGCTAATAATTTCTGTATTTTTATTTTAGCAAGAGATCTAGATGTGAATAAAGCAGAGTCCATGATTAGAAAGGTAAGGTACCTAACAGAATTTCTTCACAGTAATTGTGAAGATAAATAAATAATTATTTTTTATTTCACATTTGCATGTATTTTTATTGCATTCCCAATTTCTATTATATATTTTCAGAATTTGGAATGGAGAGAAGAAAATGATATTGACACAATCTTGAACACTCCTCTTCCCCAGTTCATGACTGACGAATATCCTATAGAAGTTTCTGGATTTGATAAAGATGGTGGGGCAGGTCAGTTCTTTAGCCACATTCTCCAATTCTCTGTACTTTGCCCCCAAGATTTTTATCACAGGATTATTTCCTCAGTGCCTATAGCTTTTTTACCACTCTGCTATCATTTCAGCTATAATTATAGCATCTACGTAAATAGACAAGCTTAGTTTTCTAAAATTGTTATTGCTAAATAAAATGCACAAGACTAATGCTTCGTGCCAGGCATTCTCAATAAATAAATTTTCTCACAGGAAAAGTCTGCCCTGAGTTATAATTACGTTCTATCAGATTTGTTAGTTGCAAAATTAAATTAATTTTTGTGATTCCGTATTAATTGGTGTCTATGTGGAAATATTTCAACTCTGGAACGATAAAAACAGAGAATGAGAATATTCTTTACATTTTTCCTGAGAATTAAAATCAGAAAATCAAGTTAGTGCATTAGAAATAAACATGCCTGCTAGGTGGTGAGTCATAGTCAAGAAAATGGATCTGAGTTGTGCAATATACTCACACAACTTTTATGTTTTTGTATCTTTTTGATTACCTGTATCAAAGGGTTTCTTCCTCTGATGTATCACTAAAAATAGGAAAAGTTAAACTGGAAAGGCGAATCATTCCAGACTGATAAATGACATTATAATTAATTAATAAGCATATAATATTATACGCAGAGCAATTAGTTTTCTATCTGAAAGCTTAAAATATTAAACACTTCATGTGTAATTTTTTTATATTAAGCTTAATAAACTTAAAATGAACATGCTTCATATATTTAGTAAAAGTAATTATGAAGCTATGGTTTAATTCCCTTTCTTTTGGCATTATTGCAGTTGTTCTTTGCAATTATGGAAAATGGGATATTCGGAAAATAATTGTTGAAAAGGGGATGAAAGAAGAATCTTGTCGAATGATATTTCACTATTTTGAAGAGGTTTATAAAATTCTGGAAGAGAAGTCGGTTAATGGAAAAACCTTTAAACAAGTTACGATCATCGGCGATATGGACGGACTTGCTTTTAAGCAATTTACGTCCGTACAAAGTAATCTTTTACTTCCCTCAGCACCTTATTAGCAATACAAATGATTTAGTCTCCAATATTCAGTGATATTTTGTCATTAATTAATATTTATTGCTTTACCATTTCAATAGAGCGAGAAAACAATAGTATTATATTGATTTTGGAATTTTAGTTGTTGAAGTGATCTTGACGTGTGTACGGGCATTTGAAGCCAATTATCCTGAAAGTCTCAATTGTTGCTTTATAATGAATGGTAAAATCACAATCTTAAATTAGTAAATCTTATTTTCATTTGACAATTTTCCAATTACCTGAATTAATTGAATACATTTTTCTTATTGCAGCCCCAAGTATTTTTGCTATCCTCTATGGCTTGGTCAAACCCTTTTTATCTGAACATACAGCGCGAAAAATTCAGATATTTGGACCTAATTCGAAAAAATTAATACCGGCACTTTTACAACAAGTGGATGCTGACCAGCTTCCAGAGAAATTGGGAGGCAAAGAACATTGTGATGTTCTTAAGGTAAACTCTCCAGCAATTAAAGTAGCTTTAATCCTGTTATCCTGTGAATGCTTCCAGAGATCAATAGTATTGAACATTAATAACATAAAAATCAAAAAAAATGTGTTTTAACATTTAATAACTGGCATTTTCCTTACAAACAGACAATAAACATGAATAACTGCAACGAAAATGGTTCAATGTCTGGACGCCAAGAAGAATTAGAAGTATTTACTGTAAATGCGGGCGACAGTCTTAACCTTCCTTATGAAATTGAAGTGCCAAAATCAATTCTCAACTTTACATTCGAGACTGTGCATTATGACATTGGGTTTTCTGCGTACCGAGACGAAAACGGGAAGAAACATGAGATATGTCGATATGAAAGAGTGCAATCACATTTAGGAAAACAAACTCATTCGATCATCTGTGATGCTCCTGGAAAATGTAAATTTTCAATTCTAAAAACTTTGCATGAAAAAACTTTTTTATTTTTTGTCTAAAAAATGTTTTATTTTTGCAGATGTGATATCCTTTGACAATACGTATAGTAGAATGCGTTCAAAGCAGCTTCGCTACTGTGCCAGTATTAGTTCTCCAGAAGATAGCGACGAGGAGGATGAAAAATTTACTGATCTTTAAATAAGTTCCTGAGTGAAAATAAAAATGCTACAATCATGCTGCAATAGAAAACTAGAATTTCTCAGAAATCTAAGACTCTAAGGCTCAAATTCCATACATTTGACCTTCACTACTCAAAAATTCTGACCTGGTTTTCTACAATTGTAATATTAATAATTGTAATTTATTTCTGTTTCTATCCGCGCTCATTTAACTCATTTATTACGAAGAATGAATTAATGTTAACTAATATTATAATTAATACAGTGCCTTAGCTGTATACTTTAAAATTCTGAACTCTGAGTGGTGCAGGTTCACCGAATTATGAAATTATTAAGATTTTTATTCTATAATGCCATTTTTTGCAACGAGTGCTATATCCGACCAAGTGCTGAACTAGATTTATTTTTACTATAACATTAAAAGTTAACGATTAGAGCTGTGATTGTAGATATTCTCCTACGAAGCAACGAACTAAACGAAAAGTAGAAGTTCCAGTGATGTATGATTTTTGACTGGCAGCCATTGAACAGTATCCCACTTCACACTTGGCTGGGATTAAAGCACTTTGGTAAATGTACATTTTTAACTAATTTTAAGTTTTAGCAACTTTTAATTAAATTAGATATTTGTAATTAGTAAGGAGGCTGATTTTGTTATTAGGCCAAAAATGGATGCAAGATGCAGGTCGTCCCACTGGAAATTTTAATTTTGAAACTTTATATACATGTAAAGGAAGTCTCTCTTTCCAATTTCATTTTTTACTTGAAGTTATTAATTGAGAGCGAATTATAAATAGTAGAAAACTACCAAATAAGTTGAACATCTGATGCCGTGTAGATAGCCTAGGATGCAATCTGGAATTTTTTCTTGAATTACCTTAATACGTTCCAGGGATGAGTAAGTAGGTTTTCAAGTATTCTGTTGTTTGTAATTCAGGATAAGAAGTGATTATGTATTTGTAAGTATTACCTATAGATGTATTAAGTACTGTGTATGTATTATTATCATCAAACAACTTACAGGGAAAGGGTTAAAAAAAACTGCTGTTTTGTTATCCTAATGTCAATAATTGTAAAATAAAATGAACGTAAATATATAACATTAAAATTGAAATATCGTCTTGAATTTCGATTATGATTTATTAATATCCTCTCATCTTCTTTGCCCCAATCTGCTAACTCTGCTATTTAAATCATTGATATTTTTTACCTGGATGAATCTATTGATGGAAAATTGGATTTTTAATTGTAACAAAAACAGAAGCAAAGTGCATAGGCACCCATTTGACGGTTTTTCCTACTTTCATTGAATTTCAGTCTGACATAGACAAATATCCTCCCACTAAAAAACGGAATTCACGAGACGTTGAATGCAAGTTTTTTTTTAAATCATTGAGAAGCGCATATAAACCTATATAAAAATGGCTGTTGCAGGAAAATAATTATTACATAACACGAGTTTTTTTTTGTTATGTACTGAGTAGATACATACGGTGGCTATACACAATCTAAAGGTAAGAACAATGCTATAATTTATAGGTTAACGTTTTTGAAGAATGGGATGCGATTTACCAAGGTATAGTCCGATTACACAAAAGCTCCTTTGGAAATTCATAAAAAATCACTCACTCTCTCGACTCATGTCAAAATATGCTTGACCTTGCCAAAGCGTTGAAAAGAAAAGAAAAAATTGTAATTATGCAAGACGCAAGTCATCTTACATTCAATTGTATGTATAGCTACGTGATGTAAATTATAAAATACCAGTCATATCCTAATAGATAGTAGTTTTGTTTGGTGAATATATTATAGATAGCAAGTGTAAAACCCGAGAGAATGTCACACAATGCAAATGCTAAGTCTTTCATGGAGAGAATAAGATGAGTTTATTTATAGCTTTGGTGCATGTCATCACAGAGCGAGGAAAAGTTGAGAAAATAAATTGTGTTCATTGTTAGAGGCAATAAAATTTAGTTGAGACTTGGGAACGTTGCATTACTGTCTAATGGAATCAGAGCATATTTTTTATTATTTAGAAATACTATTATGTTTTCCATCAATAATACATACTGAAAGAAACGTGTGTGTAACAAAAATTCGACTTTACAAGTTAATAGTTAAAACACACGTATATATGTGTCTAAAATTAATAAATTAAAATAGATGTGGAATAGTGACCTAAATATTTACAAAATATTAAATTAGAGTTCTTAGAGAAAGATTCGATTGTAATAAGGATGAAAGGCAGAAAAAAGGGATTCTAATCTGGAAAAGCACATTGATTTTAGGGCAACTCACTTCGTGGAGATCTGTGTTGATAACCATCGACTTCCTTTGATACTCTCACTTACAATTTATTCATTAATTCACATACGTATTCGTAATGTTTTGTATTTTGAAGACTTATGACCTTTGATCCCAAACGACACATAAATAGAATCTCCCTATCTACCATCAATAACTAATACAGCCTGATTGTTACCAGAATTCTGTTTTGTAAAGATATCCCATCACAGAGTAATCTTTGTTCAAGGGCCTATTTCTGTTATTTTCCATGAACATGAAACTCATCCAAATTATTTCCCTGTCGTTAAACGAAAATATTATTTAGTTTGTGGCAGTCAGTTTCCATTCTGCTCTCGAAAATTATTGATTGTACATTGCACCACAACATTTTTAATACTATTAGTATAATTAAAAAATACGCCCCTGCCTGTATAGATAATAACTGTCCATGTAACAATTCACAATGATTTTTCACTTGCATATATGAGGCAGAGGAAAACGGTAGTGTTCTATTGTATCCAGCAATCCAGCATTCTGCAAATCTAGGTTTAATATTGAGTGTCAAGCATTTAAGATAATGAAAATTAACTGATAAATAATTAAATGTTGTTTTTCCTGTTTCCACTTTTAGATATAAATCTCAATCCTTAATTTGAGACGGATATGTGTAGAAAATATTGAAGTGCAAGTTATTTTGGAATTTACTTACTAAAAGGATCGTTTTATTCTTGTTTGAGAGTTTTAAATTATACTATCCTTCAATCAGGATGGCAGAAATGAGTATAGAAGAGAAACTTTTAGTTATGAGGGTATGTGCAATTATTTATACAATTTAATTTCAAATTATGAACACACTAATATACGAGGAAATTAATCATACTGTTTTTATAATAGTAAATTATAATAATATTATTTATGTATCTTTAAAAACAGTTTCGAGAGAATCGCAAGGATGTGTTATATAACGAAAACTGGAAAAGTGATCATTATTTAATTCGCTGGATACGAGGTAGGAATTTTCATCAAATGATTCGAAACGGAAATTGATTAATTATTATTAGTAAATAACTGTGACGCCATCAGATATCTTAGGGCAAGTACAAAAGCAAAATATTATTATTAATCCAATCAAATGTTTTTGTGTGTAATTCCATTTTACAGCCAGAGAATTGAATTTGGAGAAAGCAGAAATTATGATCCGAGATGTAAGTACACTAAATCTGCTTATTTCTTAAATCCTTTACAGAGCTATTATTATGGCTAAACAAAAAGTTAATTATTTCTGACAGTTACGTAGAGATCAGTTAATTAATTGTATGTCTACTGAAAATCTAATTCTATTACACAGTCGATTAAATGGAGACAGGAAAACAAAGTGGATTCTTTGCTAGAACAGACTTCTCCTGAATTCTTTACTTCAAATTATCCTTACGATATTGATTTGGAGGACAAAGAAGGCCGTCCTGGTATTTTATTAATCATCAGTGATCAATAATAATGTTTTTATTATAAGTGAAGTGTTAATTCTAATGAACGCCTTGTTTTCCAGTTTTTGTGATTCCGATTGGAAAATGGTAAAACTTCAAATCAATATTTTATTATAAATTAAAAAGAGAAATTAGATTGGAATTAGTTGTTATTTTTAAGGGATGTCAGAAAAGCTGTGGATGCCGGAAGAACTGATGAATTTATTCAGTACACCAATAAAATGTTTGAAAGCATTGTGAAGAAAATCGAAGAAAGTAAATCGTCCAATCCGAATTGGCCACATACCCAACTGAGCATAATTGCTGACTGGGACGGCTTTTCCTTTGCCCAACTTGTTAATATCAAAGGTAAGAAAATACTTTATAGTTTGAATCGCCTATTTTCAGAAAATATGTAAAAAGTGCAATTATTTGAAACATTTTTCAGCTGTCCAGGGATTGCTGCAAATGGCAAGCACTTATGAAGCTCATTATCCGGAAATATTGCATCGTGCTGTTTTTTTCAATTGCACTTACGCCTTTACAATATTCTTCAAACTTTTAAAACAAATTTTGGCCCCAAGAACTATGGGGAAAATTGTGACATGTGGATGCAATCGTTCTGAATGGATCCCAGTTATTTTGGAAGATATCGATGAAAAGCAACTTCCTGAACATTACGGTGGTAAAAACACTGAAAAAACTTTTCAATGGTTGAAGTAATTTATTTTGATTTTCATGCGTTTTTCGCATACACAGAAATCATTTGAGCGCTATTACAACGCTGAATTTGAAAGTTCATGTTCTCAATGTGTATATAATGCTAATTGCTAAAACTAGGCTAATTATATTAATATTATATATATCCGAAAAGAGACAAGACAATAATTTGTAATCTTTGTCATTTCGTTGAACTATAGTCGGTGACATTAGCGTTAAGCACGTATCCTATAGACCCTGCTCTGTGATAAAAGGCGTAAACAGTAATCATTTAAATTTTATTTAAATTATAACGTATACATTGATCAATTGAGCCTTCACAAAACAAAATTACTTCTCCATTCCGGTCTTACCTCAATAAGTTATTTGCAAAATTAAGTTTAAATATAATCCGTGTGTGGACTATTTATCGAGTACTTACGCTATACTTTAAGCTTAATTTTTCTATCTTTCTATTATCTATGTTTTTTTGGCTATTAAAGTATTTGAAAATGAACTTTTATAAAATTGAGCGAGCTACAGTAGGTAATTTTTTTCTTCGTTTATTCATACAATTTTCATATGAAGTAATAAAGTGATAGATTATACCTACAATCAAGAATTTCCCAAAAAAAAAATTATATTGGCCATTAAAGCAAAGCCACTAATATAAATGTACATTATATGAAGCTTCCCCACATGCACAGCACAAAAATTATTGCTATCTATCTCGAATATTATATTTCATTATATTTCGCAACTTCACATTCGTAAATGACATTGATTGGGAGTGAAAAAACTCACTGACATATAGCTATTTATTATAGCTCACCAACGAATCTAGAACTACTAACCAACGAATAAATAATAGCTAAAATTAACATGTGTACTTATAACCCACATGCTACTGAAATGTATTTGGCCTAA
>JAAAYG020066348.1:23982-40325 GCA_009936455.2 Tomocerus minor
TACATGTTGATATCCTAATATTCTTCATGTACTTCTACATAATATGTGCGTGCTCTTTATATTGATAAACTAAAATTGTCTCTTCTGCTATGACGTTTACTTCATATTGCATGGTATTTATAATTTGGAGTGGAGGATTGATTGTCGGCTACACATTATGTGTAATAATTTCAGTCCGTAGCAAATGTACTTAGAGTGGAATGTACGAGTTGATAAAAGAGAGGCATTCTCTAAGAGAGTTATTATAAATGGCAACGTGTGTTTTGTCTATGTTTGTGTCTTGTGCGTCCAACTGAATCTAATAAGCGAAAAGGTCACAATGATCACGAACTTGTGTTAACAACGCGTCTCCTGTTCACTTTTTCATACGAAATACTTTAATGTCCTGTGCTAAAAGGGTTGGGCTCCTTGAACACTCACACTATACGTTCTTATAAAATGTTATTATGTACATTTATATTCTCTTACTTGCTACAAGATTTTCTTAGCCAAAGTCAAATCGAGCCAAACCGAGCCAAGTGAACTAAAGTCAGGGTTGGGCTCTTTTTTATATCGAAACCTCTCTCTTTGACTTGACTATTCGGCAAAGATAAAGGATACCGAGATAGAGAGACAGGATGGAAATAATATTCACTTGCTCATATCTATAATGGGGCCATGTGTTGTTGATATACCTAATTATATATAATTATACCAATATATATACCTATATAATTTCAATGAATGTTATAGTAATAGGGATCGTTTATTTAGTAGTCCGCTAATGAGTTGAACATTCTGTAATGTCAACTTCCGTGGTAAATTGAAGTATTTTTCTCCCTACATGCCTAAAACTCATAATTCATGGAAATATTATTATTATCTAACAATAGTCAGGAGTTAGGAAGAGGGTCGAGTGATGAAAAGGTTCCGCGGAGATGATATGACGTGATGTCAGCTATTAAAATGGAATTTGTATGGAGAGGAAAAGATGCTCATGCATGATCAGCCATATAATTAGAGAAGAAGTGTACATTAGCATTACGTCACATTATTACCTGCAACAGAAATACAACAAAAGGGGGAATTAGGTGTTGCTAATGTAATTGCTGGTTATGTGCACTTAACGCATAGTATTAGGTGAGGGAAAGAGCTTTAAAAGTATCATTAACGTATCTGGTGAGAGTGATAAAAAGGATTATTTGAATAATAAATAATAATAAATGTGTTTTGTGTCGTTGCAGGAATTATTGGAAGAAGTTTTAAATGGACCACAACCATATCCGTTGGTGGTGTTACCTCGACGAGGAGGTTACTGGGTGGAAGGTGCTGGTTCAGAAAGTCCACCAGAATTCTCACATTCGTCATTGTCGAGCAGTTCCACAAACACAGGCTCGATGCCCAAACCAAAGATAGACCAAGATGAGACGGCTCTGGCATACAGAAAATATTTTATGGGCAAGGTACGTACAGCTCTTTACTTTTCATTGTGTTATTATCCCCTCACTAGCGAGACTTTATCAGTTTGCAATAGAATCCTCTCTTTTCTATCTCTACTCTAATCGTGGTCGAATAAAAACTGTGTCTCTCTACTCTGCGTGCATGTAAGTATATAGCTACTTTAATTCGATAGGAGAACTAGAGGATCATGAATGACGCAATAAAAACATTTTATATGAGAGATACCTTTAGCCATGTCATCTCTCTAATAATAAATGAACATGCACACATATATAAGAAGTGCAAAGCTGATGTTTTAGTAATTGCAGTTTCTGTGCAACACACAGAGGTGAGATTAGTACAGTAGCAACTAGCAAGAGGGGCAAGGCAAAAAAAGAAATACTGTAGCACACACTCACATAAGTGCATTATCATTGAATTTCTTCTATCACACCGTATTGTGAAAGCGTAAATAATCCTTTATCCTCATTTCGAGTAGATTCTTAGCTGATTGGATTAAATTGCATATTGATTGCAATCCAAGAGGTCACTTAGGTCATTTTTGCTCTATTGATTATCTACCTTTTCATGTGCAACTACATTGTAATTGTGTGAGGCTATAGAGCATTAGCGTTGCTTTTCAATTACAGCTGTGCATGTGCAACTCTTTTTAATGATGATTGCTCCTTTAGATAATTCACCCGAACTATTCGCACTCACACCCTAATTGATTTCGACTGGGAATTTAAAATTGAATAGTTTCAGTAATTACAGAGATTTTCTCAAATTTTTAAATGAATCCAATTAGAAAAGAAGAGGCGGGAGATGAACCCTGAGTTAGTTAGTGACTCTCGTGTGATATAATACATATTTTAGTACCACAAAGCATACTAATAAGCATAATAGACGCAGAGTGTAACTGCCTTGTGAATGTTAAGAGTGGTACGTGCCTCGTCTTGTAATTTAATTCCCACTCTACGTGACTTTCTTCTCCTACAGATAAAAAGATGTAGTAAACCAATTTTATCTTATGCGGCGCAAGTAGTGAAGGAGTAGAGACGAGACTAGAGAGGGAAAAGAAAGGTCAAGGTGTACTCTATATACCTACTTAGTCATTCTTTCGTATTTTGGAAAGAATCTTGTAGTTGTATTAAAAGGATATCTCCTGTGCACTGAACCCATCCTGAATGATCGAATTTCGGATTGGCTGACTATGAAACCCCAAATTGGCTCAATGCATATCTCATACTATTTGTATGCAAATTCAGTCATCATTCGTAGACGCATTATCGATTGCATTGCTAATAATCCCAGTTTCGAGACATATTCGATGTATTCTAAATTTCTCGATTATATGCATTTGTATCAGTCATATTTCGTTGGTGGCATGAATGAAATTCGATCTGCTGAAAATGTGGTGCTTGATTTAATTTATCATATTAAAATGGGAATTGGGATTTATTTTGGTGTATTCTTTTTGGCAATTCTTATTATATATTATTAGTATGATGCACAGTGTATGGGCTAAAGGGAAACTTGATTCATTCATCCCAAGCAAGTCATGCTCAAAACCCTATTTAGATTTCACTTTTTCTTGTAACTTAAAATGATAATTATAAGGTACTATATATTACTAATAGCATCTGTACAAATATTATGTGATTTTTCAAACCATTTTATATAGCCATCAACGAAACCTTTGCTTAGATTGATAGGTACCTACGTAGATTATGGCTACAGACACAGTTTTTGGAGACGGCCTTGGTATTGAATAATCAAATTGTAAATTTTAATCTCGGGTCTGGCAGGTATTGGCATCTAAAAAGAATATTTATATTCAGTATTGTGTTGTGGGAAGGTATGTGTAGTGCGTGAATGGATGAATGAGATTTTAATAAAAGTTTTAAAGATGGATGTAGTGACGGTTGGCTGGAGAAGAAGAAAAACCAATTTATGAAGAATATCTTTTTCTTGGTTCTCTTGGTTAATTCTTTGGTGTAGTCAATGTTTAAAGCTTCTCAAAAATAAGCGACTCGTAGGAAATGTATGAGGGCTGATGTGAGTGAGTAGCTAGAAGTGGGATAAAAACGGCCATCTATCTTCTGTACATAGTGCAAAGTGAGATGATATGCTTAATAACACTAAAAAACGTTATTAGTGGGAGAGTTATTACTTCTATGCACTTATTCGAGAGTGAATATAGCAAGTGTAGCTTACATCTCTTTGATATGCATGAATTACTACGTTACGAAATATTGCTTAATTTCAAATAGAAGAGTAAAGTCCCATGTTGAGTCATATATAATCTTTTTTCGGGTTCGCATCCCTATCCTAAGATAATAAAATGTTTTACCACAGAAGCACATACTTATTACAGGATTTTAGTTGTAAAATCTCATGAGCTCTCATTGCAACAAGGATTCTAATAAAGGATTATGTATTTCTAAAGCAGAATGAAAATACTGAGTTTTGTAGAGTTCAAGTTAGCCAGTGTAACTTTATCCGTTTATGACTGGGATTCAAGCAACCCACAATAAAATTAAATAGCGTCCTTATACAATACATGTAATTCAAAGAAAAAGATTTGAAGAAATAAAGGATTCTTTATGAGAGTGAAGGTGAGGTGTTTTATTGTGAACATATGAAATGGATTCTTTATTCCGTGCTTATACTTTGACTTTACAAAGTCACGGCATGATGAGTTCTGAACGTTATTCCTATAACCAGTGTAGTGGGCCAATAATGGAATTGGCTTATACTTACACATAATGGTAAACCAATAGAACACAATAGTTTCCATTGTATGAGCTTTTTCCTGAGTCATAAAAGATTTTTCTACCCTGACGATTAGTGAGTCTGGGTAGAGTAGTCATCCTACAACGATATTTTGTAGTGTAGTTGAATTGAATTCTTAAGATTTGATAAAAAAGTGAAATGAAAAGAAGAAGTAGAAGGATGAGGCACAATAACAAACGAGAATTATGTGGGATAATAAGGCAAAGTTGCTCGATCATAGTTACAAAGGTAGAAATACAAATGTGTACTAACGTGCTTACAAACAGACAAGACGAACTAAAGGCAAACATCTAATCCTAAATACTGGCCTTGGTCATCCTTAATCTCAACTAATGCATTTCACGTATCATACATCATCTTCTCGTACTCCAAGCCAAGTTTAATAGTCGTTGTTATTGTATAGAAGAGTCACCCTCTTTTTGAACAGACAATATACTCAAGTAGACACAGAACATAAATATTTTAATTTTTGCGTGAGGTTTTCCTTACCTGTTCTATGTAGTAACTACTGCTGCATGTAACTATCTTTACATTTTGCTGCTACGAATAATAACAACAGTATTTCATGATAACTCATCTTCTGCCTACATGCTCTTTCGATGGTTTTCCTTTTGGATTCGATGCAAATTGAGTGAACTAGGAGTTTAGATGAAAGGCATCATTATATTTGGCCGAATCCTTTTTAGGCAACTCTTGAATTGATTTGCTGTGCTTGCTTTGACTATCTTAAGGTTAAAAGTGTAAGGGCATCTGCACACAATCAACTTTTCCATTGCGTGACACTTTCCGTAGAGCTCCGCTCAGCTCCCCTCTCCTTATGTCATATCTCCATGTCCCAACTAATCTTCTGACCAATATGGACATTAAGGACTACTCTACCTTGTACTGTATTTTATACCCATCAGACATCAGACAGTGTCTCTCCTACTAACAGCCTTACCTTTTCATTATGAAATTTAATTGAGTTAGTCAAACACTTTGTTGACTCATTATCTCATTCTTAAGTTTTTGTCCATAGAAATGCTACAGAACAAACTACAATAGCTACAAACCTGAGAGTCTATTACAGAAAGGGAAGGAAACCAATAGAATGTGAAATTAAAACAGAAACAATCTAAATTGAATTTATTCCTGTCTTTGCACAGTAGGAGATCACCACGATTTTAGAACTGTCGTAAGAATATTACCATTAACATGAGTTATGCCTCACTTCTTGTCTCCATTACAATGATATATAAAATTTTCAGGTTCTTAGCCAGTGATAATATCATAATGCTCCTGGGGTATAGAATTATCCTTAGAATGCAATAATAGAAGGTGAGAAGAGAGGCAGTTCATAATAATCTACTCAAGTATTTTCAAATAATATATATTCGAGAAAATCAATTTCAACGTATTGACAACCTGTATTATAATGAAGGGTATATTTATTATATAGCCTGAATATTTTGAAAGGAATATGGAAAATGTAATATTTGCATTGACATTGAGAATAGAGAATGGAGTATGAGAAGCTGTATAGCTATAATACAGTAGCTAGTTATAAAGGGAGCATAAACGACCAACTTCCTGCTGTTTTCGTAATTCACTCTAGTTGACTTGAGTCGATGATAGTCTCTGGAGTGTAGGGCTCTCGAAAGTCTTAATAGCTGAATGCATTTCCCTTTGAAATGAGATGAGATCACCTTGAGAAGGAACTTTGGAATGGTAGGAGCTAGGCTCTTTTGCCTTATTCTTTCCGATTCTGGAAGTTTCGGGATTGACATAAAGGATTCAGGTGAATGCATTGTAAATTGTATAAATGATTGTGGGTATAGAGAGAGAATGGAGAGGCGGAAGGATTGGCTAAGCTCCTCACTGAGATAAATATAAGCTCCTTTCTGAGTTTCTGAGGATTCTATTCACGGGAGGAGATGCTAACCTTAACCCTTTCTCCCTCTTGCTTCAAATTTCCAAAGAAATCATTATATTTTTATATTCCTTGTATTATTAAATAGTTAGTATGTATAGAGTGAGATGATGATGATGATGATTTATATTTATATAGTGGTGTCTACGATGTGACAGAATGAAAAGCCTGGAAAATCCTGCTGAGAAATTCGCAGTTCTACCATTTAAAAACTAGGAGTGATACAATGGGTTCACGTTAGATTAGATTCGTATTCATGTCTGTCTGTGTGACATGAGAAGAGTTGAGCCGAGTTCAATTGACAAAGTTCATTTGACACATTTTCGCACGTGCCCTGAAATTTTATGGTTAGATTTCATTTGGAAATGGTGCAGTGCTTGTGGAAGCAAATCAGTTGGAAATAATTCTCCTTGTACTATGAACACACTTTGCATCGACAATTCCAAGAGCTAGGCCAATCTAAGAACAGAGCCCGACAAAGAGAATGAATTGAAAGAATTGTTTTGTTTGTGTTCAGTTAAGAGTCACTTGACACATAATGCTCGTGCATTTTGTATTTTTAGAACTCCTACTGCTATTCAGCAGAAAGGAAGATTGAAAAGAAGTTACACACATTATAGATAGTTATTCTCTGAGGGAGATCCCTTTTAGAATAATGCTCAGAGATTGCTTCACACCTTTTCTTTGTCCTTAGCCATCAGTCAAACGAACACAGGACAGGAACATAAACTAGTAGGAACTTTTAATATTTTTTCCACATTTTTACATGTATCCTGCATGCCTTGATGCTAATAAAGGGGAATAGTTCACATACGTCCCTCTGTTCTGTCTGTATACAATTTATTTGTGGTTAGAATGCTACAGAAGGAACTTCTTTACCTTGCGCACTTCATTTACTTAAGAGACATAAACAATAGGTGCGTTCGTATTTTTAGTCGTTAAGAATTCTACACTGCAATTAGCAGACGTTAAAATATCCACATTAGAAAGGAATATGAGGTTGGGGAACATTGTGAAGGAGCTTTTGTAGTTTGTGTGTCAGCACAGATGGATACATTACAATTTTTGGCTATGCACTAGGAATGTAAATGAGTGCGTGATGTCATTAAAATAAAAATTACGGCCTTTTCCTTTCCTTTTCAAAGATGACTCCTTTACTTCATTTGTTTTGTTGTGAAAACATCCCCCTATATAATGTTTCCAAAATTAGTTCCTTAAAAGGGAAATACTATAATAACCGGATCTGATAGAATTCTGAAGAGGATCTATTGCGATGCAACTTTTATGAAATAAATCACGTCAGATTAACCTTTTGCATCCTTCTTAGCATTATTTATGTTGAATGAGCAAATAATTTGCATTAAAACTTAGCTGAATACGTTGGGAGTTTTTAGATGGCAAGATGTGCTAGGATCATAAATGTATTTTTAGATGGGAGGAGTCATGAGCTCATAAAGAAAAGCTCCCAGGCCTATATAACTCACACTAATAAAAAATATCTGTATCTTATGGTAAGTATTTATCTATAGTAGGACTTTTTGTTTCTAGTTAATACTTATTTCGCAACAAAATCAATAGTGGAGGAATGATTTTAGTGCAGATTTTATTAGCTACAACTCCTAGATTGTATTCTACACCTACCTATCAAACGCTGTAGTGCACTCCAATAAAAAAGACACATGTAAGAGTTGTAAAAGCCAAAGTACACAGAGAGAACCTAGGTTCCTCATTTGATTCATTTCACTCTTATCGCTCAAGGTGAACTTAGTTTAGCTCAACCCTGCCTTGTCCACGTCAAACCATTCTGTACTAACTAAGGCATTATATATAATGTATTATTTCTTTTATTCTATCTACATATTTGCAAAAAGGAGTAGTGTACGTATGTATGAAGCCAAATCCAAAGGCAAGACCTACATATGAGTTTTTTCATCCATTACATTAAATTAGAAGAATGCATTATAGTTTCCACTTGGCAATGGTACTTATTTACATCTGTCTTCTTTTGAGCTCTGATCAATAAATAAATCCTGCATAAAAGATAAAGGTAGAAGGTAGGCTGACCACATCTTTGTATACACACACACACTTCAAATCTACTTCTTAAGTACTTTTAGAGTTCACATTTAAAAAAGATACACCTCACTATGTAAAAATCAAAGTACTAATTCAGACACTAGTTAAGGTACTCTTTTATTAGTTAGCTGTATAGCAAGATATCTATAAATTAATACTAATAACTAGACTGTATCCTGTTTTGCTTCGTTCTGTAATTCTGGTTAGCTCACTCACAGTCAAACGCTTATTACTGATGAGATGTGATGTGATAAGTTGTTGCCTCGCAGCTAGCCTAGCCAACCCAATAGCATTTGATTTGATTTCAGATTTGCATTTCATTTACCTAGCTCTCAGTCTCACTCATTTTACACTATGTATTATAGTGTGAGACTACTTCTCAATACAAGCTACATGTACCTACATGTATTACTTAAGTATATACTTTAGGGTATATATTGTGTGACACGCGCCTACCTGCCTCACATGAAAGAAACTTTAATCACGAATAGTACAGACATAACCCTGTAAACTATATCGCACTATACTTTATATGAAGTATATTACTAATTTATAAATTCGTGTATTTGTGGAGGTTGTTTTTTGACTTGAACAATTACGTAGTTGAACGTGCTACATATCGCGTAGGTAACATCTATTAAAATGGGGATTAATCAATCACAATCATCACCATCACTCGCCGAGCCTTACTCAATTCGTCTAGTCCAATCTTGCATTCCAGTTCATTTAGCAAAATCTGAAATGAGACTTGGAAATAACAAGCTCGGCTCGTCCATGGCTTTCCTAACCCTTACCTATTGTTTCCTAATGGAAATAACTCTAAAGGATTAGCTATAACTCGAGAATATATGAATTCGGACAATGAATGAGTTGCTTTGTCAAAGAACCCCCAGTCCAGAGTCCTTCCATCCATGTGTGTACAAATGCTTAACGATTGTATTTATTTATATGATTTAGATATAGGCAGCTGTATTGGCTATAGAAGGGACACACTCTCTTTCCAATTCTTGTGATATAGCTTTTGTTAGATAATATGGTGCTCTGGTAATTTCGTACAATACGATTAAATGATTAAATGTCGGACCGAGAGCGGTAGACCAAGTCAAACCAGTTTCACGGCATTGTCTGCTTACGCCGTCATTAATTACTCAACCCGAGGCATAATTACATAACGCTTTTCATTCATCATAGTTTCCCCTTTTCCTTATGTTTTCGACATGGACCCGGATACGAATTAATATTTCCCGGATTAGCTCACGGCCTAGATTTCGCCTTTCTGCCATAATGTATGGCTATTACTGGGATTTTTTCTCTTTTTTTGCTTTAGCATTGGCCTAGAGTTACTTGCCCTCTCTCCTGTCGTTTTCAAGAGATTAATTGATCATACTAAAGATTTCATATGACTCAGGTACACCTTCCAATATTATAGAATAGTGTGAATAGGGCGAGTTTTGGGTGTCTGCTTTGTCTCGGCTCGTCTGGTCCTTAGATTATATAAAGAGATTGCCTTGTCTACGTGAGTAATACGTTACACGTGTGCGTTTGTGTGAATGGATTTCATTTTTCATAACTCTCAGCTCAAATTGGCTAGCTTGACTTTATTATAGGACAGGAGATCTCCATAATAATATTATTTCATTCTGTTTTGTCAGTTGAGTGTCTACGTAACTAAAATCTATTGTAGCTAGAGTAAAGCATATACCTACACAATATAGTTACGTAATTTTATTTACTTCACCTTTCTACTATATACTATATAAAATCTAGAGACGGAGAGTCGAGGATTATTGATCGGAGGTTCTTGCATTCTGGAAAATAGTATAGAGCTCAGAATGCACTGTACATCATGTCCAGACAGACTGACTTATCATCTACTCACTACTTACTTAAGAACTAAATATGTACTATTGTGCTCGTAAAGTTACGTAGAAGGCAAGCCAACGTAGTGCAGTTAATGCTATTGTGTGTAACTGCTTGAAAATGAATGCAAACTTCAGGTAGAGAGCAAATACGGACATATAGCTAAAGGAAATGGTAAAATATTAATGTAAACTATAGTTATATACATACATATACACATAGGAGCATAGATCCTTTAAAGAACTTGGACTTGGGTTCAGTCAGTGTGTGAGCTTAGCAAATAGATTTGTGCTTTCATTTTTTGAGTAGAGCTCAAAAGGTGTGTCTAAACGAGCCCGGAGAGTGAGAGAGAGAGAACACACATATATCAGATGGTTTTATTAGCCTACATGGCTAATTTATTGATTTGTTCACTAGAGACAAGCTGTAACCGTTAATATATAATTTAGATTGGAAAAACACAACAGCTTGCTGTTCGTTTGCTTAACAAAGTAGTGCAGGGCAGACGCTGTCTGTTCATGGCATATTATTATCCTTTCTACGGTATCTAATACCTAATTCCGTCTCTCTCGCTCTGTTTACTTAACTATTGCTACAAAGAACAATTTGTAGGATGAAGACAAAGCGCCTTTGCACTCTCCAGTTCAATCCAGATAAAAGTAGAATGGTAAGGAAGACGTATCACACACGCCCGCATCCAGGTGCGTATATATCGCACCTTTATATTTTATTTCTGTTCTATGTAGGTATAGGTTGTAGACAAAGTTGCGGAAAAAGAATTAGGAATTCGATCATCCATCACATTGTAGTCTCGTGGTTGTTAAACTTATTGATATTACATTACATCGTAGATATGGATATGTTGGAAAATGTTAGTAGAATATGTTCCAGGTGATTTGGATAGCGACTGGACATGGAGGAGACAGCAGAGTAGACTCCAGAAGAGCAAACAACTAAATAGCAAACAGACTTTGGTCAATTGAGACGAAAGTTTCTCTTATTTCTCGACTAATTGTAATTCAATGTCTGCCGTGTATACGAACGTTTTAGTATAAGAGTGTATTGATTGTACTTGTGTCGTAAGTAGTAGGCTTAAGCAATTTAATGCCCCGGTTTAGTTTTGCTATCTGGGAGAACTGTCTATTTATATTTGGACACAGGAACTAATCAGAAGCTATTTTTAGGTTACACCATGCAGTGCAATGGATAAGATCCAGATCAAACCAGGAAAAGTAGGCTGAGTTGACTAACAAATTAGGGTGGAAAGATTTCTTTTCCTCAATCTCGTGCTGCTCTATCTATGCAGAGAGACAGATTACATAAGTATATAGTTAGTACGCTGTCCGAGAAAGTCATTTGTTGATAGCAATGAAATGAAGCAAGGAAGTGAGATTTCTTCTATTGCTTTCCCTTCCTCCAAGATAGCATAGCTGAGGGAGTTGGATTAAAATCTTATTATAGTGCACAATGCCAGAACTACGGAAGATGTGACAATAAAATCCAATACCCCGTGCACATATTTACTCCTATTGTGCCATTTTATCTCTATACATGTTTAAACTAACGTTACTACAGACAGCCAAGTATTCTACGCTCTAGAAAATTGTAAACAAACATTATTTCTTGTGTAAGAGTGAGTAGGACGAGATAGAAGTGGACATTCCACAAAAGCATCTCTCTCTTCTTCTCTCGCAAACGGAAACTGTTGCGTAGTTCCATTTTCCGTCTATATTGCCTTTGCATTGCCCAATAGAGTTAATCCTGTAGTATACATTATTGTGTCTCCTGTAGATCCATTCTGTTTGCTGAGTGAATTATAAATGGAAGTGACGCGTAGGCGATGGAGAGAAAAATTATTTCATTTTCTGACTTACTTTCTCATCCTACTTTTCTATTCTCCAGGAGGATTGTGTATTTCTATATTTATACCTCACCTAGCTATGTAATATGTTTTTGTGTGGTTTTAGGTACTTTGGTTGGAGGAAATGTTATGTTGTTTGCTAAACATGATGTACTTTATTGCTTGATCTATTTGTTTACCACGATATTATTGTCAGACTCTCTATGTCTCCCTTCATGCAGGCTCCATTATAGCTGACGTGAAATATACTGCCCATTGTGGTTTTGATGAAATTCGGAGATGGTATAATGATAGGAGGAAGCAGTCATAGTCACAGATGAAAGACGAACGCTAAATGAAATCATAAATATCACTAATGGGCTCTGGCAAACAAATTAAATAAGTAGGATAATACTCTTTATATTTATTACAGGTGTTTGTTGTTTGTATTTTGTGATGTTATGAAATATATGGGCCTAAGTGTAGGCGAAGCAATCATTTTATACTGCAGTAATGATTGTAATACATTATAAACTAATAGCAATCAGACGTGGGTGTAAATAGACTAATAAATTCAGTGCAATTGATATTAACAATGAAAACTCATCTGCTTTTGATCTTTTCTGTATTATTCCACAATCTATCCGTGTTTATGAGCTTCTGCTATATAGAAGTCTATTAGTTACGTCTGTCTGGCTCTATATTATATATCTTTCTAATTATGGGGTCATTGGGATTGGCGCTAATTGAAAAAGTTTGAAGCAGTAAATATCCTGTTTTGTTTATGATTTATTGAACGTTTCATATTTACCAGTACAGGATATTTGTAGCAGTATGAATTATTACAGAGAATGCATTTTTCTAACGATACCTATAGAAAATTAGGCAGATAATTATTAGTGTGTGGTTATTTATAGGTTGGATGGGCAGCGAATACCTAATAATGACCTAATAAAACAATTATGGCAGTTTAGCAGAAAAAAACTGTTTTTTTTTTGATATTTAGTGCGCAAATAATAAAGTCAATCATAAGTGTTGCTAATAAATTCAAAGCACAATCAGTTAAGCCATGCCTTAATGATATCTGCTGTTCACTCCAGAAGAGATCCACCTTTACGTTACGTGGTAGGTTATTACTTTGGCTGAGAGCAATAAAAGTTATTTTTCTGCGTACATTGTGTGTAGTGGATATGAAGAGGCTGCCTCCTACTATTAACCTATCTTCACTCGACTCCATAAACAGCAATGAAGCACAGAAAAGGACTTAATCAACTTAAATCAAGGTGCTTTGATTCTAAATGGCTTTTTCATTTTCGTATGTCATCTGCCGCGTTACGTTGTTCCCTTCTCGTGATTTATTAGCAAGATTTTAAATGAGCTTTTCCACAACTGCAATATTATTGATGCTCTGAAAAACTTTGATCTGCTTTAGTATAAGATATTAGAGAAGAATGCTTAGCTATTTCACATTTTCACACAGAGCCGTTTTCTTGGTTTAGACACACTTGCTCACGACTCATGAATAAGTCCGTGATTTTCCAATCTATCATCAAATATACTCTTTAGAGTTTTTACTATGTTTTTTTAGAGATAGAAGGAATTAGGGATACACCTGATAGGAGTTGGAGTAGGTAAATAGATATAAAAGCGGCGGAAGGATTCTCAAATGGAATGCAAAAGGGGATATTCAACGATTAACCTTGGATTGAGTACAGACATTACATATGTATGATATTTAATGGAATGTAGAACGATTTGGATCGTGGGTCGCTTGTCGGTCGCTCTTTCTGTTTCGTTGTCGTTTGTGAATGTGTAAGTGTTTGAGCATTCATGCCATATATTTGTAGCGTCTGTGAATTGAACATGATGTTGTCGACGTGTGGGAGTCGGTTTTAGTCTTGGCATTACTTTATATTATGAATTGAGTAGGGAGAGGAGATGGAGAAACTAATTGCAACCTTTGCCAGATGCTATAATAATATGAGCATGAATGAACTAGAACATATATTACAATGGCAATGGCTATACAAGGATAAAGTATAGGATTTTCTACATAGTTACATTCTAATGGAGCCAATTATTACGAGAATCTTCTGTTTTTTCTCGGGTGTTAGCCAAACGTGGCGTGCTTAGCAAGGAGTCTTTTATAGCAGCGGATTTTAATCTCTTCATTATTTATTAGCAACTCAAAGAATTTCAATCTTTTGCGAGCTGAATAAATAGTAGCTCTAATCAGGAGACTAAAAGTTTACAAAGTCAAGGGCATGCTAAAAGATTTGCTTAGGCTAGAAAACGCTGGATTGATATATATTGCTAATTTGTAAATCTCGTGAGGAAAATAAAGTTTGGCCCAATTTTGTCACGGCATTCTATTAAAATATCAATGAAACTTCTTTGAGTCACCGAGGCTGAAAAGCCCTTGAACATGCAGGGCTTTTTATAAAGTTTCAAAGCTACTTATAGTAGTCTCCTCTGATGAAATAAATTGAAACAAAATAGAATGGAAGAAATGAAGGTGTATTTGTTAAGCTTTAGGTATTTAATCTTAAGAGCAGTAGCTACAAACTGTGCCTCTTCTGTGTCTGTGAAACATGGCAGAGTTTGAATTAGATTTTAGCTAGGCAACTTCTTGTTCCTCTTAAGAAAACTGTTTTGTCATCGATGAACAACGGAATTTTCGCGACTGAGTTCAACCTTGATTTACATGGATTTACTCTAGTATGCTATTCTATTATTCACACTCTCAGTCGACGTGTCTTGCACCTGTTCATCTGAATTAGTACTAATTGAGCTGCATTTTCAAGACTTTTTTCTAATACTTAGTAATCCTTACTTATTTAAGCTGTTTGAGAAATAAAACATGTCTGAACAGAAGTCGTGTCAACTTTTTCAGACAAAGGCTGTTTGTGAATAGAAAAAATGTGACAGATGATGACGAAAGTTACTCAGTATACAAGTCAAACCTGAGATTCTTCAATAATAAATGCAGAATTTTTTTTTAACTTTCGAGAATAACATGAATATTCAAAGGAGCGTAAAAAATGAGATGAGAAGAGCGAGGAAATATGGAAAAATTATTATTCACTGATGTTTGATGTACACACTATTAACCGTGAGCTTTTTTATTGACGTTTAAGTTCTTTCGCAAATACTCTGTTTTTCTAACTTTTACTGCTTTTCATGCAATTTATGTCGAGATAGCTCATCAAAGTTATGTTGTTGAATCATGTAACATAATAGATATTGTCGTATGACATAGTAGAGGAGAACTGCGTCGCATTTTCATTGTCTCTGTGCTTTAGCCGTTCTAATAAAAGTTAATATGGCCATAAAGTTCTAATGAGTTCTCACTTCACAGGTGAGATTAGCAGGAGACTGAAATTCACTTTTCCATACACGACTCATCCTGCAATGCAATGTCAACACATACTTCTCTAATATTTATCAAGGTCGAGGTCAGAATCTCTAGATATCTACACAATGGCAATTTTAGGCGAAAAGTCGAATTTCAGCACTGGTCGTTGCATAACTTATAAAGATGCTAGCTAGAGAGGCGATATTAGGGCTATGACTAGTAAAATTGTGGAGGCTGTAGCAATCTTTGTTAAAAGTAGGATAAATGTAGGCCAGTTGGGGTCCAAAGTACCTTCAGACTTTATTTTTAGTACCCGAGGACGGCTGACGACATGCTATTGCGTGTAGGACGCTCTTAAGAATCTAAAATAATCCTGTCTGAATTTACATCCAGATTTGGTTGACAAAAGGCGATGTTCAACTGGGCATGAGTAGCATATCGTATTAACCCTTTCTTAACACACATCTTTGTTGGATATAAATAGGGCGAAAGGAATGTTTTGTCACCTCGTCTTCTTCTAGGCTCTCTATTATAGTTCTCTAATTTCAAAGGCCTCTCTTCTCTATCTAGCTACTGTATGACTAGGAGAAAAAGGAAGCTTAATCCTCTCATCCCTCTGTCTACTAACCCCTTTTTTGTGAAATTTATTTCCCACAAGGTTCTTACCTTTTATAAAACTTCCTACGTACACATAGCTATTTTTTACAGTATTCATTAGAGATACGGAATGAATGAGATAGGAAATATTTTATCAGAATACAAAGTGAATTACTTATAGGACACGGAAGATGCCTTGATTGCGTGAATGTGGATAACACGACATGAGATGCGAAGGAAACCTTTTTATTCCTTTTCGTATTGTATTTTTTGATCCGTTTGTATTCTATTACTTTCAAGCTGACAATGACTATCTGTAGGAACAAGGAAAAATTCATTCTAAACTCAATAGTTAGTAAAACAAAATTGTATACGTTCGTTGTCTGTTGAGTCTATTGAGTAGCTGAATGCGTGTACACTTACACCACAACCTACAAGGTCTCCCCTTCTTCAGTTTAACTTCCTGTCCTGAATTTAATGAAAAAATAACG
>JAAAYG020066459.1:0-28785 GCA_009936455.2 Tomocerus minor
TATACGATTAAATAGTTTTACTATATTCTAATCTATTTCGATGGATAGTACCTGTTCCTAACCTAGTCGCTACAAAGCCCTGTACTAATTAAACTCTAAAATTAATTAATTCTATCAGTAAACTGCACAGTGTAACCCTAATAGTAAAATCTTTTAACGTGATTTTTTCGTTTACTCTTACAGGATTGTTGCCATACAATTTCCTTACAGCCTTAAGCGGCCAGACAATTTCTGAAATAAATTCGCTGGACGATGTAATATCATTCAAGACATTAATAATTTTAGCTTTAATTGCCTTAACCATTCTGAAGAAATAAAAAAATGCTTTATTAGCGTACCCATAATTTTTAAAAACAAAATCAAATAGTTTTCAATTGGCTCATTAAATCATCAAGGCTCATTTCATTGCTGTCATCTACGACATTGTCTCCTTCCCCGTCACGAGTACGGAGTCCTCTTTCTGGAATGCTGTAGGCCATTCTTAAACCAGGGGCCACTTCCAAATTTTCTTGAACAGGTGCTGATTCGTCGACTAAACTGATTCCCCAGTCGTTCTCCTCGTGAACAACTTCAACTTCTTCTTTAATCTCTTCAACGATTGGATTGGTTTTTAAATAGTCTTTGTAGTCAGACTGTCTTTTAATGCACTGATTGTCGTCACAGTTCTCGTTTGGCTTCAGGGTCATTTTGGGAAAAAAATCTTCAAGGGCATTATATCCAAGATAGTCACTTACTTGACCAAAGTTCAAAAGGTACCTAAAGAAAGAGTTGAACAATGAAACATTGTTTACATTCAAGATTATTTAAAGGAAAATAAGGAATGGTTTCTACTTTAAAGCGTTCTGGACAAGAAATCCAGCGACGATCCCCATCGTAGTCGGTAAACTTGCGGCACACACACCATCCTTCTTCAACGTCTTTTCATCTATTTTTGTAGCAACAACTAGTGGAGGGGCACACTATTCATAGAATTATTAAAACATCAAATAAATAGCCAACGGTCCCAACCCAACAATGAGTAAAAAGTAGAACCTTCAAGATGAATGCAGAGACTTACGGCAAAACAGGCAGATATTCCTGGTTTTAAAAACTGGATATGTCCAGAAACAGCATTTTCACTCACTCCACTTTCAAACCAGTTGACGTTGTGGGTATTGCAGACACCATTGATGGTTATCCTTGCTTCGAAATTATCCACACAAGACAGGACTAAATCAACTCGTTTTCCACCAAGGCCACCGTTTAGAATCCGATCAATAAACTTGTCATAATTATCCACTGTTGTGATGTTCATGTTATGCGTTTCAAATTGGACATCCGGATTGATTTTTATAAGCGTAGCAGCTGCAGCATCGACTTTAGACTGACCAGATTGATGTGGTTGGAAGAACAAACGATTCATATTGGCCAGTTCTACAACGTCGTAGTCGAAAAGTAAAAGCTGTAGGTTATAAACTCAGTGTTACAAAACTTGAAATAAACTTATTAATAGAGATAAATGAGTTATATTCGTAGTTTTGTAGGCTGAGGACAGCAGCTAAAAACACCAAATATTTTGCATACCTTTCCAATTCCGCAGCGAGTGAGCATTTCAGCAGTAACAGATCCTACCCCACCGATTCCCACGATGAGGACGGCAAAATTTCGTATTTTTTCATAATTATCCACAATGCCCATTCTTTTTAAAGCCATCAGACGGCTATATGTGGTAAAACATTAAATAATTTAAATAATATGCGGACTATTAATTAATTAAACTTTTTATCAGAATGGTAACCAGTTTTTATTTTTATGATTAAATAGTGCCGTAAAGTAAATAATGAACCTGTATGGGTTGCTATCTTTTACTTCAGAACTCATTTCTGCAATTTTTTCTCGCGTTATGCTCCCTTTTAGTTCATTCAGCTCAGCCTCAAGGGCCTTGACCTTTGACTCTAGCTGTTCCTTAGTCAAACTCATTTTGGAAATTATTTGCGATTTAATCAGAGAATGTGTCAATATGTTCTGTCAAACTGTAGAAAACACACACCTACACCTGTTCAATCTGTATTGAAAGAACTGAATCACATCACAGTTTCTTGTTAGCTGCTTCTTGTACTACTACATGCGATTTTACTCCCAAAATAGAAAGTTGGACACAAAAACCTGTCATAATTCAAGCGCGCGAATATTCAAGTGAGTGTTACATCGCCCCATTTTCTTTATGCGAATAGCAAGTAAAAATGTAAAGATGAGGATGGGATTTCTAGGCAACCGTTCTTTGCACAAAACGCAAACAAAGCGATTTTATTGATTGCATTAGCGTCTAATAAATGCCAACTCCTGTTTTCTCCTCTTCCATTCGCTCAGTAAGTTTTCCAAACAACAACAACAGCTTGTCTTGTCATGGACACATACATCAAATAGGTATTTATTATCAATTTTAGTGTCCCATGTCAGACGTTCATGTTTCCTACTAATTTTTGTCAACTACTGGAATCTGTTGAGCGAGATTTAATTTAGAAATACATCAAAAACTCCAATTTGCAATGAACTCGACACATTCTGGTAAGCTGACTAACTAAACGCATCTTTAAATAATTTAAAGCTGATATTTCTATCAGCCTCCGGCTTCAGTTCCTTATATGCATTTAGGGGGTTCGGCTATTTCTCTACCCTAAAATTTTGATTTCCATTGACTACCAAAAAATCTGATAGTGATACTACTTCTTCTAGCTTTCTCAATTGTTAATTTTTATAAATGGCTATGGGTTTTAAAAAAAATTGTATGTATTCAAAAGCAAATCTGAACTTCTTTTCAGTATCTGACCATTTGAGAGAAGAAAACGACAGATTGAAAACAACTGTGAAGAGTCAAGAAGACAAGATAAAGCTCTTGGCGACAAAACTGGTTAAATATCTGAAGCGTGGAGAGGAGGAAAGAAGTAAAATTGTGGAATTGGAAAATCAAATAAGTGGTTTGAAGGAAAAAATTACAGTCTATCGAACTCAGTTAGAAAGCCAAAGTCAATTGTCATCGTTTGGGAGATCCAGGTTAATTAAAAATCCTTTCTGGGATTATGGAAACAATGTATAGTATTATATTTTTTATAGTTTTTTGATTAATTTTTGCCCTGCATTGCAGAAGCCCACGTGTTCATCAAAATAACAGCAACTCCTTGGAAAGTATTCTGTTAGAAGCCAAAGCAGAAAATCAAGCCCTGGAAAATAAAATTGGAATACTAAAATCTATTCTTGTGGAGAAGGATGCCGAAATTGAAAGGCTCCAAGCTGATAGCGCTAAGGTACCTGGCTACACAAATTATTTAAAATAATCAATTGAACCAAAGAATAGTTGAAACGTTTAAAATTTCTTTTTTTCTGCAGCCTCCACAATCAGACTCTAAGAAATTGGAAGAAAACATAAAATTAATCCGCCTAAATCGAGAAAAAAGGAAGGCATCCAGTTGGTTATCAACATTAGAAACCCAATGCAACGCATTGCAGTCAGAATGCAACAAATCGAAAGAAACGATTGCTCAATTGGAAGGCGAAGTAACAGATTGGAATGAAAAAGTGAATGAATTACAAGAAAGGAATTTAGCATTAGAAAAGCGGCTGGGAGAAGTTGCCAGTTGTCGATTTTCGGGGAAGGAGAGTGAGAGCATGATTTCTTCTCTGCAGGTATGTATCCTGTGGTAATGCAAGAGTTTTTTCTTCATATTCATTGAATTGTGTGTAAAAGTGCAGCGCTTATGTATGACTGTATGGCTGTAGTGTGAGATAAAAATCTTGAAGAAAACAAACGAACAACTAACAAATAAATTGGAAACAAAGAGACCAGTCGCAGCAGCAGTGGATGAAAGCGAGCTAAAGATGCAGACTCTGGAACTAGAAAAACGTCTGAAAGCAGAGTGTGAAAAGAATGCCGAACTGATTCGACAACAGTCGGTGTTGTTAGAAAAACAGGCACCGCTGCCACCGCCACATCCGCCAAGTCCGCCAGTGACAAAAGAAATTGAAATACAAGTTGGAATGGAAGCATTTTCTTGTGTGAAATGCGAAGCAAATGCATCGGACTTGACTCAGACGCAATATCAACTGGTTTGCTTGATTCATTAATTATTATGGATAAAAATTATAATTATAAGGCACTTCCGTAAATCTTTATCAGCGAAAGATATTTATTAGCGATCTTTATATTATTTATTAGGTGTGCTTGAGAGACGAACTGCTAAAAATCCGGCAATTGCTAGAGACTCAAACAAGAATCAACAGAGACCTCATGAGAGATGTAAGGAAGGATTAAAGTTCCTCAGTGTAAATCCCAATGCATGGCCATGGCACACTAAATCTCCACATTTTCTGCAAAACCCCTAACTATGTTGGTGAATGCACGAACTGGTTAATCCTATATAGAATTTATTGGGAGAATTTGTTTACAATAGTCGATGGGTGTGTAAATCTCTATCGACGATAAATTTTTGTAAATAGCTTATGAATCATAAAAATGGAGAAGGTATTTGTGTGAGGTGGCCAAGAAGACGTGATACTGTTAAGTGATGGTAGATTGAGTTGTGGATGTACGAGTAATAATTGGACTTGACTTAGTTGGCTGTTGTGTTGTTTCAGCAAGAGGAAAGAAGAAAACAGTAGTGCTGTTACGTAACTAACCCATTTTCGTATACACACCCACATTAGCGCATCTGTTGGCTGTTAGAAATCTGCACTCCTTGCCAGGAAATCCCCGAAGATAAAAAAATACTCACTTAGAAATGTCGCAGCGTGAAGAGAGGGTCTTCTCTTTCAAGTCTCAAGGTAAAAATTATCATTTTCTGGCTCAGGTTTTTCTATATAATTGTATTGTGTGTCACTTATTCTATTGTCGCTCCCCAACAACTATATAGTCATTGTATAACTATATTTCTGCGTTTGATTTTTGTCGGCAGGTTTCCTACAGGAACTCTCTTCGGCCGTCAGCAGCCGGAGTATACGGGTAAGTCTCAAACAGTCAATTAACCAACAAAAATATATTTATGCATTATGATACTTTCGGTGTCTCTTCCTCGTGGCAATTGCCAAAAATTGATTTTAGTCAATAATGAGCTACCGATACGAGTGCTACAGTGGATTGACTATCTCCACACGGAGGTCGATCAAATTGAAGGAGCAGGTCAGAGGTTATTTTACGTTAGAATTAACAGAGTTAGAATTAGGAGAGAGCTACTAATATATTGACTAGGGGATCATCGGGTGCACTAACAATATCAAATATATTACGAGGAAATGGTGAATGTATGGAATAGTATTTATATGGGACAGAATGTTGTGTGTCTGTTGTGGGGAATATATGTTTAGAGTGTTTAGAGTAGGGAATCGGGAAGAGGAAGAGAGGACGAGAAGAGAAGGTAGAGAAATCCGTAATACGTAATAGATTAGGTAAAGTAAGTTCTATTTTTGTACTCATTTCACCTAAGGAGTTGTGAGAAGATCTTCTTCACTCTTCCCACAACAGTACACCTAGTCAGCTTTTAGCTATTTTCTATTACTTTACTTATTACTCTGTTCTATTCATTCCATTTTGTGATTTTGTCTCATATTTTAAACTTTTCAACAATCCCCTTTTTGCCCCTTGTCGTCAATTGTAAATTTCCCCCCGTCTACACGTGTGCACATTCTTCCTCTCACCCCTCCAAACTCACACTCAGCTAGCTAGTCCGTCAAAATGTCATTCTGTAGAATCACAGGCAAGAGCAGAGGCTTGCCCAAGGCCAACTTTTTCCCCATTCTTCCACCAATCAGTCCCGCCGACGCTAAAAAATTCACCAGGGTCACCAAAAAGAATCTCGACTCTTACATCAATTTGTACAACATCATAAAGTCGCCGCAGGGTGAAGTTCTCCTCGACAACCTCATCTACCTCAAACTCCCCGAATCCGAACTCAAAAATGTCATCAACAGGACGAAAAACAAGAGGGACTACTACTACACCCACGAAAATTATTTACTCCTCTTCCCCTCCGATTTTGAGAAGGCCATCAATGAAGGGAAAATCTTTGATATGCTCATCAGCAAGGAATTGGACAAACTCAATATTAAATTATCCAACAGGCGCGTCGAGTTTGGGCTCGAGAAGGTCGACAAAATGGGAAAGCCTTCCAAAGGAAAAGGAGTTATTAAACAGGTCAGAAACGAATTGAACACGATGAAAAACATTTTTGAGCAGAAGGAAAAAATTGCCGAAGAGGACGAAAAGAAAATGCACGAGAAAATTCAGCCGGATCAAGACAAAATCGAAGCGGTCACGAAATCCATCAAAACACACAAAATTGAGGCCAAGATTGAAATGGAGTCCAAATTGAACAAGGAGAAGGTCAAGAGTAAAATTGGATACGGTAGATTGGAGTCCAGTATCGAAGAGGAATTCGGATTTTTGGTACAGAGCGGAGAAGATTTCAAATTCTACAGTGAACACAAAGATTTGAGCAGTCTGGAAATCACTAAGGCAAAGATTATACCCGGAAATTACGACAAATTAAACAAAAAATTCACTCCCGGGAAAAAGATCTTTGAAAGTACAAGTGAAACTAGTGTCTTTGTTCCTGGACAAATGGTTACCACCAACAAAGGAGAGGAGTTCTGTCCCGGCACCATCATCGGCGATAAATTTATACCAGGTATGTATTTTCTTCCATATTTAAAATATTTATTCTCATACTCTCATTTGTCGCCATCTTTCTTTAAAGTACAATTAAAAGAGTACAAAGTACACCTTGAGAAGCATGCACAATCAGCTCTGGGTATAAATAAATGTAAAAATGGTAAATGTGCTATTGTGTTGTGCTGCAAATTGTTTCTTCATAAATGAATTTACTTTTGGTAGTGAGTGGGAAGTATCAGCACTCAAAGTTTTAGCTCGAAGTTATTAAATGCAGATGGGCTATGTCACACACAGTCATATTTATAAATACCTATGATATGCTAACTATTACTTCAATATTAACAGGCCAATATTTCAGTTCGGAAGAAGGAGAAGAACCCAAGTTTGTTCCAGGACAAACGATTAAAAATAAATTTGTTCCCGGCCAAGTTCTTGAAACAAAAACAGGACGTCATTTCATACCCGGCCAAATTGTGCATACTGAAGAAGGAGCTCGCTTTTTGCCCGGCCAAGTCGTTGAATTCGATGGAGAAGTTAAGTTCGTCCCTGGCCAGGTAAGAATTCGGAAAATATTCAAAATAATCGAAAAAATTCGATAGTAGAGAACGTTCTAAAAAACAAGAAAATTTGGAAAATAATCAAAAACGTACTTAAAAATAATTGAAAATTCCCAAATGTTGGAAAATAAATATTCGAATGTAGATATACTTAAAAACAATTTAGAGACTTGTATTTGTAAATCTTTTGTAAAAGGTTCTTTAAACTTTCGTATTTAAAAATATTTTTATGAAAGAGCATGAAAGATGTGAAATGGAGTCTCGTAATGCGGACAATGACCTTTGTAGTCACGCTCAGTTTGGTTCTGATTCACTTACTATTTGGTATTTGCTTGCCTAGGCAGAAGTCATATGACATCCGACATCTAATTGTCGATAAAAATAACATGTAAACGCGTAGAACACTATTTGTTCACTTAAACTTCCAACTATTCGAAAAATAATCTTAAGAGTAGAGTTTTACAATCTAATTGACTTATTTTAGTAGGTAGCTGCTTGAGAAAGTACTATTTTCAAGAAGTTGAATATAATTTAAGCATAAATTATTTGATTACAGGTTCTGGAAACAACCCACGGAGTTAAGTTTCTACCTGGAGAAGTTATTGAAACAGATGGCGGATTGCACTTTGTTGCAAATGATATGCGTGATACAGAGCTTGGTCCCGAATTTTCTCTGCAGACCTTTGATGTGGATAGTGAAGAATTATGTTTGTACAAGGGGGAACAAATTGACAGCGAACTGCTTAACATGTTGAACGAAAGAGGTGTACTGTTGAGTGAAGAAGGGCCGCCTGCCGTTCCCGCCTCTACTAACAAAATCCAACGCTCTATCTCTATCAACTCCTTCAGTCTTTTCAATCAAGTTCTGGATAGCATGGCGCAAACGGGTAGTGAGTTGGAATCCATCATCGAGAGTGAGGAAATCAATGAAAACAATGTAATGGACATTGTTAGCCGAGCAATTGAATCTCTTGCTGGAACAAAGGACACTAAAAATGCATTACAGTCTTTGGTTCTGGCAACAGTCGCCGAAGTTATCAACAGGAAGGAGAATTTTGTATGTACCGAAGACATAAAACAGGAAATAATTCAGAAAATCAAAGGAGATTTAATTTCCTCGGTGAATGCTGAAGAAAACAAAGAAACGGTATCTGTAAAGGAGACTGTTGTAACAAAGGTGGAAAAAGAACCAGAAGAGATGAAATCGGTGACCTTGGCTAAGGAAAAAGATAAGGAAGCGAGCGCGCCAGAAAAGAAAGCGTTTGAATTGAAGGTTAACCAGGCAAAGACAAAGAAAATCAAGGATGAGACGGTGACGCCACTGATTGAGAACATTTTGAAGGACAAGGCCATTTTGAGGAAGGTCGAAAGCGAAAATTCTGAAAATGTAATCTCTGCCATTGCAAAGATTATCAACGAAGAATGCGAAAACGAACTGAGGAGTGGGGAAACGGAGAGTGTCGAATTAATTAAGCAGGCAATTAATCTTGCGATTCTGATGGGCAAACACGACGTGGCCAAGGAACTTGAAAGTGTGGACGTGAATGTCGTGGAAGACCCGGAAGTGTTATTTATCCTCAGACAATTGTACATATTAAAGAAGTTAGCAGGATCCGATGTGGAGAAAGTTAATAGAATCCTAACAGTCCCCAGTAAATATGTCAATGTAGAAAACATAGAAGATTCGGAATTGCGAGAAATTGTCAAAAACTCGGAGATCCTAACGGAATTTGTGTTACCTGTCCCTTACTTTGATGCAAGGGATGTAGATAGTTTTGACGAACGCCAAGAAATTTTAGAAGCAGAAAAGAAAGCCAAAGAAGAGGCTGAAGCAGCCACAGAAGCCGCTGCGGTTGCTGAAGAAGCCCAAGAAATTATTAAAGAACTAAAAGAAATTATCAAAGAAGACACCGAGATCGAGAAGATTCTTGATGACATTTTGAAAACGAGAAGAAAGTCAAGTTGTTGTGTGATTCTAAAGGACAACTTGAAGGCGATTATTCCTCGAGAAGCCGCCCACTCAATGTTAATGGGAGAGTCAGACTACACAGTAATAGACGATGAGGGGGTTAGGTACTTTGAGGCAGTTGGGAAAAGGAAACTCAGTCTGAAATCCTTCTCAGAATACGAAACATTTTTTTCGGCGGAAGAGGAGGTTCTAGCTCAACTTGAAAAACTCTTTTATCTTTACTCTTGGCAATTAATTATGCCATTGCTCGGAACTATTCCCTGATCCCTGACGATAAGATAAGATTTATGGTTCGTAACGTTGCTCTTTAGTATTTATTTCTTGTTTTTATTGCAGGTCTCGCACTCGCAGGTGACCCAGTCGCACGATGTGAGAGTTTCCGAAGTTAGCACTCCGGAGTTGGATGAGGATCCGTTTGAAGATACCACCAAGTCCCTAGCCATACAATTTAATCTGCTCATCTGCATCCACTCTGATTCTAATTAATTAATTAATTCCATAATGTGATTTTTTTGTTGCAGACGGAGAAAGTATGAAGAATTTGAATATGTCCATTCCTCAGCGGAGTCTCTGTTGGACAATTCTTCGGCGAAGCATAAGATTGCAATTCGTCCGAGCAAGAGACGTCCGATTACGGAGAAGAAGGAATTGGGGAAGGGGAGGGAGGCGAGAGAGTGAGTGTTCAAGTGCATAAATTAAAGAAAGTGGTTAAGTAGCAAGTGAGGAATGTGTTGACTGCTCATAAATAGTGCGGCCCTGGGTGAGTTGATCGAGACGGAAGAAGAATTCGTTCGTGACCTCCGATTCGTGATGGACAACTACTACAAGCATCTGGATGAGCCGGGAGTGCCTCGCCAATTGTCGGAGCTCCGCGACGTCATCTTCGGCAACTTGAAACAGATCTATGAATTTCATTCGAGGTAAAAATGTCTTTGTGTTGTGGGATGTAAAAATAGTCTTCAATTAAAGTAATTGATTGGTCTAGTGTCCTCCTGGAAGGGTTAAAGTACTATGCCACAGAAGCCAAGATGATCGGAAGAACCTTCCTGCGGCTCGAAAGGGATTTTGACAAACATGTAACGTACTGCAAAGATGAACCTGCAGCACAAGAATTCCTCTCTCAAAACGCTTCCGTCCGTGAATACTTTGAGGTAGAGTGGAAACTGATAATAATATTCTCAGTCAGACTATTTCCTTGTGGCATTTCGTGTGAGAGTGTAGGACTGGGACGAAGTGTGTTTGTTAGAACAGTTAGAAGTGAGTTAGTTCAGTTGTCTGTTCAGTTTCCTTGTTTCTCCTGCATCTGCCTGCATAGTGACTGTGCCATTGCCATCCTTCGTGGCATGGCTGATGAGGTGAATGTAGTAGGCAGAAGAAGGGAAGGAAGGCAGATCAGTGAGTGAGTGAGTGAGTGAGAGGAGAACAAGAACAGAGTTCGATAGTGTTCGTTCGTAGATAGGAAAAAGTTTTGCGGGGCCGAGGCAGACGTAAAAAGCTAAAAATAGCTTTTCGCTACATCTTAATTTGGGAATAAGGCCAAGGGGATTTGACTACTACTTCCTATTAGAATCTCTTCATTTTGACAAGATTTTTTTGTCTTCTCCTTCTAATCTCTCCAATTAAACTCATTTAAATGTGATTTGTAATAACTAAATTAACTGCTAATCAGGTGCACAGTGCGAATCTTCAAGACGAGAAATCCCTGCAGGAGCATCTGCAGTTGCCGCTACAAAGAATCAACGACTATCAAGTCCTCCTCCGAGATCTTGTCCACATCAGTCAATCTCTGCATGAAGACACAACTGACTTGAGCCGAGCTTTGGAGTTGATGGTAGCCATCCCTCAGAAACTCAACGATTTAAAGTTTCTCAACAGCATCGAAGGATTTCGAGGAAATATTCAAAAGTTGGGACGACTCCTCAAACACGTACTTACATCTCTTTCTTTCTTTGCCCACTCTCTCGAGATATCATTCTCTCAGTCAGTGTCCTCATATCCTTCTTCAGTGCAGTAGTGCGAGTTGGTAGTCACTCACTCTTTTTGTTCAGGATTGGTTCACGTTCACCGATTCTTCTGGCAAAGCTCGTGAGCGCTATTTGTTCCTCTTCAAGGCCAGAATCCTTGTCACCAAAGTTCGTCGAATCTCTGACGACCGTTCCATCTTCATTCTTAAGGACATCCTTAGGGTATTCTTTTATGCCATCCCCCTCACCCAATCACCTTCCATCTCACTCTCCCCTTTCCACTCAACAATTCATTCACACTTTTTTTATTGTCCGAATTTAGCTGCCAGAGTTGCAGATTGAAGATTTGACGTCTAAATCTTTCGCTTTGAGCAACGGAGAAAAGTACAAGTTAGAGAGCCAAAGTGAAGACACCAAAGCCGCCTGGCTACAGGAAATCAGACTCTATGCTCACGACAAGCGTTCGTTTCTATTCTTTTCCACAATAAAATAGTTTATTCGAATACTATAAGATACTTGGATCATTTTTATGCTTTTTCCTGCTCCCAAAAAGCATTTTTATTATTTTTGAGTTTTTATTAGGGTTATAATTAGAAAGTTGGGATTTTTTATATGGTTTTCATTGAGTTTTTATGATGCACTTTAGTTGCATTGGCTGAACATGCTGCTGATGACTTGCAATTGGAAGAAGTAGAGGACAGGAAGAGTGACGACGACGTTACTGAAGGGAAGCCAATTGTTGGAGGTATTGAAGAAAAGAAAAGACAGAGCCTTGTCGCAGCTGAAGAGACAACTCCGGGCAAAGTAAGGAAAATCGAAATCCAAAGGGAGGACAGTGTCAAAGAAACTAAAGAAGAGTCTGTCAGAATCATCGAGATCAAAAGAGAGGACAGTGTCAAGGAAAAGAGCGAAGCCGTAGCCAAAGTTGATGTTAAGACAGAAGAGGCTAAAGCCAAAGTCCAGAGACAAGAGTCAATTGACGCCAAGAAAGCTGCAGAGGCTAAAGCAGCAGCTGAGAAAGCTGCCGCTTTGAAACAAGCAGCAGCTGAGAAAGCTGCCGCTTTGAAACAAGCAGAAGAAGCTAAAGCAGCAGCTGAAAAAGCTGCCGCTTTGAAAAAGGCAGAAGAGGCTAAAGCAGCAGCTGAAAAAGCTGCCGCTTTGAAACAGGCAGAAGAGGCTAAAGCAGCAGCTGAAAAAGCTGCCGCTTTGAAACAGGCAGAAGAGGCTAAAGCAGCAGCTGAGAAAGCTGCCGCTTTGAAACAAGCAGAAGAGGCTAAAGCCAAATTAGCGAGGCAGGAGTCAATTGACGCCAAGAAGGCTGCCGAAGCAAAAGCTGCAGAGGCAAAAGCAGCAGAGGCGAAAGCAGCAGAGGCGAAAGCAGCGGAGGTGAAAGCAGCAGAGGCGAAAGCAGCGGAGGCAAAAGCAGCAGAGGCGAAAGCAAAAGCAGCCGCTGCTGAAAAAGATAAGGCTGCGGCTTTGAAAACACAAAAGTCCGTGGAGAAAACTCAAGAGAAAGTCGTCGCGAAGACAGAGGAAAAGAAAGAGGAGGTGAAGAAAGCTGTCAAAAAGGAAGAACCAAAATCAGCTAAAGTGGAGTCCCAAAAGGGAGAGGAGTATAACACTCCTGAAGAAAAGCCGTCGTTGGTCAGAAGGAAGTCTAGCATCATTTTGAGGCGGGACAGCATTAAAATGGAAGCCGGTACTGACAAACCTTTTCTAATTACCCTAATATAAATGCAACAGCAAAAATAATTTAGATATATAGAAAAAATAATAATTCAACAAAATAATTTTTTCCAGAAAAACCGAAATTCTCCAAGCCAATTAAATCCTATGAATGTGAACGTAAGAAATTATTGTCAATTTGACGTTTGGAGGTAAATTTAAGAGAAAGGTCGTTAAGTGGATGTTTCTTTGCAGCTGGGGATAATGGTAAGTTCGATTGTGAGGTGGATAGCAAGGCTCTGTCGACTGTGACATGGATGAAAGGAAACCGACCATTGGATGATAAATTGGCAGACCGAGTGAAGATCACTACTGTAGGGAATCGTCACACTTTAGAGGTTCTCAACTGCTCGGATAATGATTCGGGGCTGTACACGGCAAAAGCCACGAATGAGAACGGAACGAGTTCTTCGTCTGCTCAACTTTTAGTCCATGAACGTCAGTCTTTGTTTACTAAACATAAACATGATATACGCTAACTAATCCCTTTGCTTATAAGAATTGTTTTCCTGTCTGCGTGGATATGTAAATAAATATTTTGGTGCAGTGACGAAGGAGGAGAGACAGAAGAAGGCCGAACAAAACAGTCCTCATTTCATTGTCAAACTCAAGGACACTGAACTACTGGAAGACACTACTGTTTGCTTTATGATTATCGCTCGTGGGGATCCCGCACCTAAGCTTAAATTGTATGCAACTCTTTACATCCATAAATAAAAATAGATAAAGTGTACTGTGGAATGTGACTAATCCATTTTTATTTCCAGTTTCAAAAACGACGAACCGCTTAACACTGACGAACGCGTTAGGGTAACTTGTGTTAATCCAGATAAAGGGTCTTACGAACTTGCCATCGATCACTGTGTGCCTGAAGATGCAGGAGAATATAAAATTGTTGCTAATAATAAATTTGGAACTACAGAATCCGTTGGTGTTCTTTCTGTCGTCAGTATGTAACAATTGAATTAATTATTTTCTAATTAATTTTAGTTTATTTGTGATTATTGAAATTAATTTTGATTTTTTATGCAGACGAGAAAGTGCTATTTGCCGGTTTGGAAGGAAAGCGTTTGTTACAGCCAGGAGAAGAGCCGGACTTCACTTGGTTCCGTGACGGTCAAGCCTTTGACCCTGAAGAAAAATTCAAAGTAATGTTTCAAGATGAAGAGGATACTCTGGCTTTGGTATTTCAACATGTCAAGCCAGAAGATGCAGGTGCGCATTTCTTCTCTGTGTGTCTACATAAATTCTTGGAATGTTTTGGGAGATGATATTGATTATAAATATTTTAATTAGGACTGTACACGTGTGTGGCGAGCACTACATCTGGGCGAATTTCTTGTTCTGCCGAGTTGACTGTTCAAGGTCAGCTTATCTGTGCTGTTTATCTTTTGTCGTGTTATAAAATTAGAGCAGTGAATTTATTTGTATGGACATATTAGGAGCGGTGCACCAACTGCTGAGAGAACCAGAAGCCCCGACGATTCTGGCAGAGCTGACTGACACAGAAGTCAGTGTGGGCGGCTCTGCCATGCTGGAGTTGAAAGTGAAAGGATTCCCAAAACCGGAAGTCACATGGTACTCCTCAATCCTTCTAAACAAACCTAATTTACTTACTTGAGTGCTAAATAAACAAAACACAAAATGTAGGTCACGAAATGGCGACGAAATCCAAGCGGGCGGCAAATACCGCTTCCTCTACGAGGATGACGAATCCATCGCTCTCATCATCAAAGGCGTCCAGACTACGGATGGAGGTAAATGAGGATACGAATGCAATAATGGTGGATGATATTTAATATTTAAATGTTTCTTCACAGGTTTGTACAAAGTTCTGGCCAAGAACGATATGGGTGTCGCAGAGACGAAAGGACAGCTACTCGTCAAAGCTCCACCAAAGTTCAAGAAGAAGATGCAAGACATGGCGTGCATGACTGAAGATAAATTCAGAATGGAAGTTGAAGTCGAAGGTTCTCCTACTCCAGAACTTAAATGGTGACCCATTTGATATTTTTTATCTTTCGAGGTTCTTTTTTGCATTTTGATATTTTTTTTCAAAATTTTAAAGTATTTGTGTTTGAATAGGTACAAAGATGGGCAATTGGTTATCGCCTCTGAGAGAATAAAGTTCACGCAAGAGTCTGAAGATAAATTCACGATAACTATTGAGCGGGTGACTTTGGAGGATGGTGGTAATTACTCCGTGGTCGCTTCTAACGCTATTGGACAAATGTCCGAGTTTTGGAATCTGGTTGCTCAAATGCCAGCCAAAATCACTGAAAAGTTTTCTAGTCTTGTTGAGTGTAGCGAGAAGGAGAGCGCTAGCTTAACTGTCAAAGTTGGAGGGAATCCCACTCCGACGCTCAAGTGGTGGGTATCATAAATAAACATCCTAAAATCCATCCTATTCTACATGTAAATACATGTAAAGAATTGTCTTAAATAATTGATGTAATGATCTGTGTAGGTACAAAGATAATGAACTGATTAAAATTGACGGGAAGAAATACGTAGCAGAGAATTTGAGTTTAAAGATAAATAATATAACAAGAGAAGATAAAGGTATTTTTACATGCGAAGCTTCTAATCCTTTCGGAACGGATAAGTGCCAGGGAGAACTTGCTGTCAGGAGGGGCCCGAAGATCTCTGGAAAGATTTCCGACGTAGCAGTCATCGCTGGTGATGCTGCAGAATTCACAGTCAAGGCCGATGCTTATCCCAAGCCAAAAGTCAAATGGTTTGTTCAAATCAAAGACAAAGTTCTCAAAAATGAATTGCGAGAGATTCCTCATTTCCTTTCTCTTTTTAAAGGTTCATTGGAGATGTTGAGATTGACGGAAAAGCGTATGAAAAGTCAAGCGATGGAGATGTTCACAAATTGAAAATTTCTTCTGTCAGTACAGCTAACGCTGGAAAAGTCAGAGTGCAATTGGAAAATGATTTTGGGAAAGATGAGTGCTCCGCTTCTCTCACTGTCAAAAGTAATTACATGTATCTTGATTTATTATATATTTTAGTATTTATTATTATTTCATCGTGAAAATATTGTAATTACTAAAATAATATTTTTATTAATGCAGGTAAGCCAAAGATAACAACAAAGTTGGAGGATGTGAGAGTTGTGGAGAACTCCAAGTTGGATTTGAAAGTGACGATTGACGGTGTTCCCTCTCCGAACGTTCAGTGGTACCACAACGGAGTAGAAGTCAAGGCCGATGCCAGAATCAAAATCAGCAAAGACACCACTGAGACTTATCATTTAACGTTTGACGTTGTTTTGCCTTCTGATCGAGGAAATTGGTCTGTGAAGGCCACAAATGAACTAGGAGAAGATTCTTCTTCTGCTGTTATCATCGTCGAAGGTACAAGTCCGGCTTCCATCGATCGTAATTAGAGATTTTTCAAATTTTGACCTCGAAATAATCGGAATTTGGTTTTATGACAGGCAAGCCTGTGTTTGAGAAGAAAATAACAGAGAAGATAGAAGTGGTTGAGACTGAAGATCTTTCCGTTGAAGTTGTGATAGCCGCTGAACCTGGAGCGGAAATTCGATGGTAACTCAATTTGCTTTAATTTCTAGGAAAAAATTTTTCCTTTTCAAATGATTGAATAAAATTTATTTGTTAGGTACCTGGACGAAAAGGAAATAAAGACGACAGATCGGATAAAGATAACTACAATAAAAGATAAGCAGAAATCCACTCTAGTCATTAATAAGATTACGCTTGCAGAATCTGTACAGTTATCCGTAGTCGCCGAAAATAAGCACGGAAGCAGTAAATCTGCTGGAAATATTAAAGTTACTTCGTTGGCTGAGCTGAAGCAGCCGAAGATCGAAGGACTCAAAGACGTTACAATTAAGAAGGGAGAAGAGGGCGAACTGAAATCTCTAGTCAGAGGACAAAGACCATTCGAAGTGAAATGGACTTTGAATGGAGAGGATGTCCAAGGTGTTTCCGGAATCACCAGCTCCGACGATGGACAAAATTTATCTTTAAAATTTAGCAAAGCCGCTGCTAAAACTGGTGACGTCGTTTTGACTGCCAAAAACTCTTTCGGAGAGTCAACATCAAAAGTAATCATTGTTTTCCTATTAAAAAAAGTAAACTAAATAATGATGAACTATTCAACAAAAAATATTTTTATTTTCTCTAGGCGAAATTTAACGTTCTGATGAAGCCAGAGTTGACATCTCTGAAGGAAGTAACTATCGGTCCGGGAGATAAGGCTGTGTTTGAATCGAGAGTGGAAGCAAATCCTGCGGCAAAGATCCAATGGTGAGTAGTAAGAGTTTTTGTGCTAAGGATATTTTGTTGATGTTTACCGAGAGAATGATAATAGAATGGATGGTTATTGTTAGGCTGAAAGGGAAGGAAGAGTTGAAGGCAGACGGGAAGATTAAGATCACAAGCGAAGGAGGCGTGAATCGTCTGGAAGTGCAAACTGACGATACGTGGAACACAACGGACATCACCCTTAAGGCAGTGAACGACCAGGGAGAATCCACAGCTACAGCTAAACTTAATATTAGACGTGTGTTTCTTGAACTTGGGAATTGCCCATTGAACTATTTCGCCTCTTTCTCCCGAGCTGATTCTATTTTTACAATTAGGTGATCCACCCGAGTTTGTAAAGCAACTCAGCAACGTCGAAGTGAAAGACGGAGAGAGTCTCGAACTCCAAGTGAAAGTCAAGGGAATCCCAAAACCCGTCCTGGAGTGGACTAAAGACGGCAGCGTCCTTTCTCCAGGAGATCTTGTTCAGTTGCAAGTTGACGACAATGCTGGAATTCAGACTTTAATCTTTTCCAAAGTCTCTCCGAATGACGTTGGAAAGGTAGCCTTCAATTTATTAAACTTTCACCCTTTATGTAAACAGATGCTAAAATCACAAAGACTATTATCCCAGCATGTTTCATGGTAATAATGAAGACTGTTTTCGTATAGTACGTTGTACGAGCATCAAACAAGATCGGAGAAGCTTTGACATTCAGTAATGTTAGCTTGAAACAAATTGCACCGAAATTTACGCGTCCTTTGGAGAAAAGACTTTCTTTCCCCGAAGCCGACACAATTATTCTGAAGGCCAAAGTCGATGGCTCTCCCATTCCTTCCATCCAATGGTCAGTTTTAGAATAAAAGAGACAAATACTTAATGTCCATACAGAATAAAAATACACAGAAATGCCCTTTATATAGTGATAATCGTAAATAACTTAAAAAATATTGTTTGATGTAGGACGAAGGACGGGAAGGAGGTTATTCCCAGTGACCGTATCAAGTTCCAATTGCAACCTGATGGAACTGCTGTCCTCACTATTTCCGATGCCAAACCAAGTGACAGGGGAAACTACCAAATTGTTGCTACCAATCCCAACGGAACTACAACTTCTGCGTGTATTGTCGATGTGCTTGGTACGTTCATCGTATATTCCTGATATTTACTCTTCTACTTTCATTCAGTTTTACTTATGATATTTGGAATTATTATTCAGCGTCTCCAAAGAAGCCAAAGTTGGAGGAGCCCTTGAAAGGACCTGAGAGTCTTCCCGCAGGGAACTCTTTGCTCCTGAAAGCCAAAGTGAGTGGCTACCCAGAACCGAAAGTCAGGTGGTTGAAAGACGGAAAACCTGTTCGTCCTGGAGTCATCCTCTCTCAACTCCCCGATGGAAGCGTTTCTCTTGAAATTGAAAACTGCAAAGAGTCGGACAGCGGAAAGTACACCTTAGTGGCTACAAATGATCATGGCGATCTAGAGGAATCCATCAATGTCACCGTCACACGTAATTGCAACAATCAACTTTATTTATATGTAAACATTTAAGTAGTCTTCCGAATAAAATTTAAAAAAAAACATTTTCTTTAGCTCCCCTGCAACAACCAAAGTTGGTCGAGAAGTTGAAGGACTTGAAAATCGTGGAAGGAACTCCACTGAATCAATCTGCAACCGTTACAGGAAATCCTCAGCCCAAGATCACTCTGACAAAGAACAGTACCGATGTGAAACCTACATTGACCCCAAAAGACGGCCAACTGGTTGTTTCTTACAGCAAGAAAGCAGAAATGAGCGATGCGGGAGAATATGTTCTGAAGGCAGAAAACGAATTGGGAGCTGTGGAGAGCAAAGGAAATGTCCAAGTCATTAGCAGAACTTCTGATGGACCACTGTCTGCCCCTGTCATCTCTGGATTTAACGATGTTGTCGCAGATGAGGGTGGTGACCTTGTCATTTCTGGAACTGTCAAAGGAAATCCATTGCCGTTTGTCGGCATTCGATTTATGAATGACAGCTACGACTGCGCATACGATGGAGAGAAGGCAAACACATTTTTATTAAATATTTATCTATTATTCAATTCAAAATAAATTGAATTTTGTAAATATGGTTTCTTGTGCAGGCCAGCCTTAAATTGGAAAACATTCGAATGGACAAAGCTGGAGACTATAAAGTAGTGGCTAAGAACGATAGTGGAGAAGCAGAATCTCCATTCAAGGTCAACGTTCGTAAGATTTTCCAACCACCGCGATTTGTTTCCAAATTCACAGACAACCAACAGGTACGTGTAAAATAAAAATTGTATTGCAAGAGAAAAAACTAAAAATCATGAGTCGTAATAATTTCCATCTGTGGTTTGTAGATGTTGAGCCACGACTCTAAATTCGGAGCGAGAATCAGTGGAATTCCATTCCCGACGATCAAGTGGTTCAAAGACGGAACGGAGTTAAAAGACAGTGACAAGTACAGGCTGAAGCGTGATGGGGATGTTATCAGCATGACCGTTACGAACTGCAACAATAACGACATTGGCAAGTACTCCTGTCGCATCACCAACGACGAAGGCCAAGATGAATGCTTTGCCCTCCTTCAAATCGTCGACAGAATGCAAGAGACACACTTTCATTTTTTTCTAGAATTATTTTCTAGAATGAAAATAAATGACAATTTTGTTTTGGTCTATTTAGAACGAGACACGAGAGATCTTCAGCTCCATACTTTTTGAAAGAAATCGGGGACACTGAAGTGTACACTGGAATGACAGCCAAATTCACGGCCTGTGTAAACGGAACTCCAGACCCCGATTATGAATGGTACCACAATAATAGGAAATTGTTCAGCAACGACAGAACCCGAATGGAGAAGGAAGGTGTCGGACTCCTTCGACTTATTGTCCATAATGTCACCATTGGGGACATCGGAGATTACAGGATCAGAATCTTCAACAGCAGTGGCGAGGCGGAAAGCAATGCCAAACTCACCTTAGACAGTTAGTTCAATTAAAAAATATTTTATCGAACTAATCATGAGCTTCGTCCACTAAAATAAAATATGATGATTTATTTTGTAGCTTTGGAAGATCGTCGGAAGAACCCCGTGGGAGAGCAATATCTTGGCTTTGACCGATTCCGTGACTCTGGAGTTCCAGTTCCTCTGGCTGACCGTCCTGTTATCACTCGGATGACTGAACATGACATGACTCTTGCCTGGCGCCCGTCTCTTCCGATCGGACCTCGTTTCCCAGTCACTTACACCGTGGAGATGTGCGCATGTCCAGATGGCCCTTGGCTCCCTATCCACAAAGGTCTCCGAGGGACGAATGTGGACATTAGGGACTTGGATCCTTTCCTGGACTACAGATTCCGAATTCGCGTGGAGAACAGCTCCGGACTTAGTGAACCTTCACCTTATGTCATCACTCAAAGGTCCTTACCCCTTAAATAAATTAAGGAATGAAGAAGATTACATTATATTACGCATATCTGTGAAATCAACAGGTCGAGATTAAATATTGCTCCTCCATCTTGGAAACCTGTGACCGTTCCGACGATTCCTAAGGACTACAACTTGGACAGACCTCCGCATGAGGGCTATTTACATGCTCCTCGATTCCTGAACAGAGAAAATGATATTCAGTACGGAGTGAAGAACCACAATGCTAACGTCAACTTTTATGTCTATGGATATCCGAAACCAGATTGTCGCATACAATTCAACGGAGAGGATATCCCCGACTACACCTTCACGTCCAATGGACATCTCTACCTTTTCATTAATAGGTAAGTAAATATTTCTCATCTGTTCACATTCTCCAAGTTAATTATTGGTGGTAATGATGGTGTTGTGTGTTGATGTTGATAGAATGTCGGATGACCGGATTGGAACGTACGAGGCGATTGCAAGGAACGAGCACGGAGAAGCGAGGCAGAAGGTGAACATGCAATTGGCCGACTATCCCCGGTTTATCAGCAGACCAGATGAGACGTACGCCATGACGCGAAGGAATGTGCGTGTCATTGCCAAAGTGTACGGAATCCCCGTGCCGGAATTCAAATGGTAAACATCGTCCTCATTATTTTCATCCTAATCTCTTCCGTGTTGTCTCACCATTTGCTAATTAGGTTCAAAGACTGGCAGCCTCTCGGAATTTCCAACCGCATCCGCTCCCAAGTTATTGACGATGAAGATCCGTTCACTGTCACTGTCATCCTCTCAATCAGTGACGTCATCATCAAAGATCAAGGTGTCTACTAATCCCCTTAATAAACCCTACACACACATTTATGCAATTACATGAAATTCTCCTTGTGTAGGTCTTTACTCTCTGACTGCCACGAACGTCGCCGGAACTGTTCATCACAGCGTAATGATCCACGTTGAAGAGAATGAAAGTGACTTCAACTGGTACACTTACGGAAGTAGACACGAAGTTTCCCTCAAGAATAGGAATGCACTTGACTATTATGACTTTGGAGATGAATTGGGACGGGGAACCCAGTCTATTTGTCATCATGTCGTTCAGAGATCTTCAGGTTCCTTACTTTTTAATTTTTATTGAGTTATATAAAATTAATTATGCAAGTGGATAAAATAGTAAAATGCTATTTTCTGCAGGAAAATCATACGCTTCAAAGGTGATGAAAGGATTATCTGGACTCAGACTTCAATGGATGAAGAATGAATACGAAATTCAATCTGGCTTTAATCATCGTAATTTGTCTCGACTTGTCGATGCTTATCAAACTCCTACCGGAATCACACTCATTAACGAATTGTATGATCTTAGTTATTCGAATAATGAACATATATATTATTATATTATCATACTCGTACTTACAAGGGGAAGTTCTAAAATTATAAGGTACTATTTAGAAAGCTGTTAATTTGGCAATTGTGTTATTAGGTCTAGTGGGGGAGAGATCATAAAATACTGGCTGCGTACAGAAAGTATTTCGGAGGACGAATTTAGAGGTTACATTAGAGACGTTCTTTATGGGTTGGAGTATATGCACGACAGAAATATTGGCCACATGGGACTGACTGTGAGTTTATTAGTCTCCTGCACAACTTTTTAGTAAAATTATTTTTAGCTTGATTGCTTATTTTATGCTAGCCTGGGGACTTGATGTTTTCCCACACAAACACGAGGACGGTTAAAATCTCAGATTTTGGACTGGCACGTCGCGTGATGAACAAGTGGCAACCCCTGGATTACGGCCAACCGGAATTCGTTGCTCCTGAAGTTGCTTTAGGTCAAGGCGTAGGTCTTCCTGGTGATATGTGGTCGTTGGGAGTGATCACCTACTTGCTCATCAGTGGCAGATCTCCTTTCCTTGGAAAGAATGACAAGGAGACACTCACCAACATCAAAGTATTCAATTCTCACTCCATTTTATAGGCCAACATTCTTAAATGAAAAATTCCACTCTCACTCCCCCTCATTCACATTTTGTTTTGATTTTAATAGTGAGAGGGTGGGTGAGAGTGGGAGTTTTCCTAATTCTTTCTATTAAGAATTTTGGCCATAGTCCTAAGAAATGTCGTCTTAAAACTAAATTATGGAAATGAATTGTTTAGCTGCCTACGTGGGACTTTGATGAAACATTCGTTGGCATTTCTGATGACTGCAAAGATTTCATCAAGAGATTGATGACCTTTGACCCCTATGCAAGAATGGATGTCAAAGGAGCTCTCAGTCATTCTTGGATGAGGAAAACTATTGTTTCCGACTACAAAATAAGGACTGATCGCATTGCTTCCTATTATGACTCTTTAAAGTATTCACCTCGTTCTAAACCAATTCTATTCTATGATTCCAAATGTATTGACTATGTGTAAATGTAATACTTTAAATGCAGAAAATGGTACGAGAATGCCAATTGTCGAGACATCTACAGAAGAAGACCTTTGTCAGGCGCCTTCACCCACCCTTCGAAAATGGTGTACCCTCCAGGTCTCGAAGACACTCCTGAGAGAGCCTACAGCCCGAAGGAATACGGTGTTGATACCTACCCACGCCCTGACCTTGACTACGAAGTCGGAGTTGTCAAATCAGAATCCCAGTTAGTTCTACTCAATTGAATTACAATTTTATTAATTGCATTGAGATTATTCGTAGGAATTTATAAATGTTTGTCATAATTTTGAACAGTTACCAAAATGGACCGGATACGTACCTGTTGCAGTTGAGGGATGCTGATTTCCCAGTTAGACTTCGTCAGTACATGAAAGTTGCTGCGAGTCGCTCCCCATCCTTTGCTCTGCAGATTAAGGGAACAACTTTTGAACGAAATGTAAGATTCCCTAGTCTATAGGCTCAATTAAATGTCGTAATGTCTGTAGATTAATTTCAATTGTGCACTGATGATGTAGATGCCGGTGATAAGAGAGCGAAGGCGTTTCACAGACGTCATGGACGAGGAGGTTGACGATGAAAGGAAGACGAGAATAAGTCAATACGGGGACGGGCCATGGAATTCTGAGCCGCGGAGGTTAAGGCATGAAGTTGGGGCAAGGCTGGACACTCACGCCGAAGCCGACGCTTTCATCGCAATGAAGAGAGACGGGGTAGAACCCTTCTTCCGGGCCAAACCTCCACTCACTTACAACTTCCTCCCCGAAACAGAAGTCGAGATCGGGGTCGTTGTTGACGGCACTCCTGAAGCAACCGTCCAGTGGTTCAAGTTCGTCTCTTTTTCATTTCAATCATTTTTATTATTATAATTTCCTCTTCCAGCAATAGTCCAAATAATCAAGTTTTTTTGCACCCAATATTTTTCTTGTTAAAATCGAATCTACACCCAAGTCTGTATTGCTGGGTGAAAATTCTGTTATTTTGACTATTTCGTTACGTGTACGTTTCGGAGGTGTTGCAACGGAGGGAGGAATGTAAATATCGTGATTATAATTTTGATCAGCATTAATTTAAATTTGATGGTTAATTGTATGAGTTGGATTGTCCAGGAATGACTTGGTGCTGACTGACACGGCGAGGATGAAGTTGACGGAGAAGGGTCTGACGATCACGAAGGCGAAGGAGACGGACGGAGGTCAATACAAAGTGGTGGCAAGGAATAAGAACGGGCAGGCGATCGCCCGTTTCCGCCTGAACTACATCACCGGGGAGACGCAGGCGGAGATCAAGCAGGACTTAGACTACTCAGTGGAGAAGAATCCGATAGAGAAAAGTGATGGGATTGAGACTGGAGGATTCCAGGACCTGAACGGAAAGTTCAAGAAGAAGGAGAAGCTCCTCCTCTTCGAAGACGCCAGTGGTCGAGAGTTCGAAGTGCTCAGAAGTCTTCGCCACGTTCATATTGCCAATCTCACCAAGGCCTTTGGCAATTTTTGCGTCCTGGAACTCGGGGACGGCGAGTGGGCGGATGTCGTCACTGTTCTCAGCCAAGGCGACTACAGCGAAAATATCCTTTCCACGATTCTCATTCAGGTAGTAGACTTAGATATACTTAGATACTCATCTCAAACTTTTATCAGTCCATGTAACACTCAGATAAAAATTACAAACAAAACTGTGTTAACTAGTTTTTTAAACAAGTTAAAGCAAACAAGTTAAATTGTGTGCTGTAGGCTAATAATGAATAGAAATCATTATGGGCAACTTGAGAACACAAACAGAACATGCACATTTGCACTACGGACTACAGACTTTAAGATGTATGTCGAACAAATAGGTTTGGAATTTCTGAAGAGGAGTAGGCTGGAATCCAGCATCAATATTTTCTTTAACGAGTTTCTTGCTTTTTTGTATAAAAATATAAAAATGCTTTACGACATTTGTAAATCCAATCCGCAGATCGTCGCGTGACATCTCCTGTCAGTCACTCATGCCAATGCAAGGATAAATAGGAAATGTTATAGGGAACTGTAGAGCATTACATTATACATGTTACATGAAGTGGAGAAGTTCTCATTTAATGCAACTGCAGCAGAACCAGAAGCCAACTCAATAAATCTCAAGTTGCCCATGAGCGTAATATTGTAGACACTTAGACGTAAGTAAAGTAGCACATACATGCATCACATACATTTACTAGTTTATTTAGGTGCCTATGTAGAGTACGATACAAGATACAACTATGCAAGTGTTACTTTCGATTACATAATAGTGTAGGAAAGGAGAAACCAGTAGGCGATTCTTAGCAGTAAAATGAAGGAAGTAGTTAAAGGTGATAATAATTGTACTTTTTGCAGACCCTTGACGCGTTGCAGTACCTTCAGTGGCGTGGCCTGGCCCTCCTTAACTTAAATCCCAAGAATATCCTCATCAACTCCGTTCAGAACCCGTATGCCAAAATTGTCGACTTTTCTGCCTGTCAGAGCGTCTCCAAAATTGGCAGTCGTTGCCAACTTCGTACTCCCGTTGAATTCGCTGGTACGTGGAAATACATTTTCATACTTTCTATCATTTAATGATAGATAGACAGATGAAAAGGATGAGTACTAGAATTTGATAAAATTGTTGTGTATTAATTGTGATTGGTTTGATTGGATTGTTTGCAGCCCCTGAATTGTTGAATGACGAGAATGCTCAGAGTCAGAGTGACATTTGGTCGGTAGGCGTCGTCCTGTACATCTTACTGTCCGGAGTGTCTCCATTTTTGGGAGAGACGGAGGAGGAGACGAAGCAGAATGTCACCTACGTCCGCTTCCGATTTGAACATTTGTTCAAAGAAGTGACTCAAGAAGCCACCCGCCTCGTCATGCTCATCTTCAAGCGATCTCCACTGTATGCCATAATCTCAACTCATTTTCAGACTCACAAAAACTGAGGAATTAAGAAAACTTTTCTTCTCACGCTCACGTCTCTCTGTTATGCTATCAAAAACTTTCAATTTCAACGACTCGCTTCATTGCCTCTTCATTTACTTTCCCAACCTTCGATTTCACGCACAATAATATTCCTTGTCCCTTTATCCTCCATCTCTGTAGCTGTACTCTTAAATTAGAGTCTTTACAAAACCACTCTTCTTTAACTTTTGCATGAATTATGTTACGTCTGGCTAATTATTGTAATTGTGCTAACTGGATTTGGAATATTAAGTTTTTTTATGCATACGCAATTTGCGTTTTTGGTGTCAGGCTGTGACTGTGCAAATGTTTTCACTTGGAAGAGAGAGAGAGACGAGTGAGCGAGGGATTATGTTCAGGAGATTAACTCTTTTGTTGTTGTGATGATATTATGAGTCTTCTAATGATTGTGTAAAGAAGAGATAACTTTCCCTTGTTGATGATTTAACAGAACTTTTTATTTTGTGTGTTACAACAGAAAGCGACCGAGCGCAGAGGAATTGGCTGACCATCGCTGGTTCTTACCATCGGACTTCATGTCCAAGAAACGAGAGAGGGCCGTCTTTCCTGGAGAGAGACTCAAGGTAGGTGGATATGTTGATGTGCCTAGTTAGGTAGAGATGATGATGTTGGTGGAGATGGGATGTCAGTACCTGTCTGTGACTGATTAGAAGAGAAAAAGTGGAGTGTGTGCAATTAGAAGAGTGGATTTGCAAGGAATGAGTGTAATAGATAAGCTCGTGTTCTGGTTGAGATTAACTTTGAGTTTAGTAGGTGGATGAGACGTAAACAAAGATTTGTGTTTTGCTAGGCCTACCTGAAGAGCCACTAGGCCATCGTCCCATAAACCCAGCAGCCCATTAAAGAAGATCACCACTCACGAGTAGTCAAGTAGAAATAAACTTTCTAACACACTTACTATAAAAGAACAAGTTCACATCTCAACTCATCTCATTGTCAGTTCATCACCATGAGGGCTGCTGTCTTTGCTGTCGTCTTGCTTTTTTGCCTTTACACCTTATCTGAAGGGAAACCATACCCCGATAATGCTGCCAGCTCCACCGGTAAATAAATAAATAAATACATCTCTCAATAAATCCCGAATCTACCACTTAAAACGACGTCTCTGTACTTCAAGTGCTCCAGTTTTGTGACATTTTGTGAACTAATAATTGTTTTGTGGTGCTAGGTCATGGACATGGACATGGACACGGTCGCGTTCAAATAAAAGTATACAGAGGACAGTCGAAACCACATGGACACGGACATTACGGTCACGACTACTTCGCCCCATACGGCTATTGGGTGCGTCAACCTCCAGATCAATCACATTATGGGCATTAATCTCAAAAATAACTTATAAATAAAACCTGTTTTTGTTATCTTAAATGTTACTCCGCGCGTGCAGGCCTCTCTCATTTCTCATTATTGTCATTTACCCATTTACATTGTTAAATAACATTTATCTGTTCATTTTTCATGTCACATGTATTCCCCATCGTTATTGTTGTTACAAATTAAACCTTTTGTTACAGTATTCATCAAAAATATCGCTCTGACTTTCAAACAAATCTCCAGCATTATCTCTGATATCCGCCTTATCTTTCATTCAATCCTTCGGCATCGGTGAACACTCTAATGAGAGCTCATTTATTTCACTTACAATGTTTTTAGACAGCCATTTCTTATCTGATCCCAGTTTAAAATCCAAACCTTCTTCTCTCGCATCTTAATAGCAACTCATAGCCAACGACATTTATTTATGAGGTCAACCTATGGATGCAAGTTCAAGGATTATGTCAAGTAGAAGAGAATTATCTTTATTAGAACATAAGAATACAATTTGGATTTAAAAGAGTACGAGACACGGAATTATTTCATGAACGAAATTTTTCACCGGAAACTTAGAGAATCTAATAAATAAAGTAAGGAAATAATGGCATGCGCTCAACTCGGACACTTCCCCACAATTTGCAATCGAGTTGTAGTACTGTGTAAAATGGAACAGAAATGAGTAAGTATTATTCTCGTGCAAATTATTCAACACTGTTACAACACCGATTGCCATCACGTAACCGTCAACACTTTCCCCCGACTTTTTTGGCACTAACTTCCCTGTGGAAAAAATAACAAATCATCATCATTACGTACAATTGCTTTTTTCTTATTTGACTTCAATTTACAAAAGTATCACACATTTTTAGTTAAATTACCAATTTCTGGAGAATATTGACATTTCCGGAGCATCTGAGAAACGCTCAGAGCCAAATACAATGAAAAGTATTGAATAGGATTTGTGGTTACATAAATTTTATTGATTGGATCTGTCAGACCAAGAAGCTCTGATTGAAGTTGAACTTCAAAACTCATATCGTCCGTTTTCTCCGTCGCCAAAAGACTACGACAGAATGTTTTGATACATTACAGGGACAGGTAAAAATATTTTTGTTTTCAAGTAAATTTAGTAAGTACCTATTTATTTGGTAAAAGGAAGAGTAGAGATGCTTGGCGTGGAAATTAGCTTGGACTCGCAGAATGTAAAGAAGACGCTTCCTTAGCAGTTGCAGTTGGCCAATTTTTAAAAGGTCGTTATGTTTCACATATTTTCCATGCCAAGTTGCGTATTGCTTCGTCGCATTCGCTACGCCCAATATCATTAGCTAATTAGCCTTTACACTATTAAAATGCTTTTACTTAATTATAATGCACATTAATTTAATTACGTACGAATTAGTTTTGATGTTTGTATTTCGGGAATTAAACTGACTAGCTGGTTTTGGGTGATGTCGTTCTTAACGCTTGACAAATATTTCTGCAGAAAATACCAAAAGTAAAAGAAAAATCTGA